>VZRQ01001598.1:1067947-1079869 GCA_013397975.1 Machaerirhynchus nigripectus
CGGCCCGGCCCGGCCCCTTCCCCTCGGGCGGGAGGGAGGAGAGTGGGGCCGCGGGGGCGCGCCGCGCCGAGCGGAGCCCGGCGGAGGACGGCGCTGCCCTCGCCGCCTCCCTCCCTTCTTCCCTCCCGGGGCCGCCGCCGCCGCGCACACGTGGCCCGGGAAAGCCCCGGTGCGGGGAGGGCGGGCTCGCCCGGCTGGGAGTGTCCGCTGGAGCCCCGGGAAGGGCCCTTGGGCAGCGTGGGGCTGGGGCACTGTTTGGTCACTCGGTCCGGCCCCGCCTCACGGGGGTGGGGTCTCCTCGTGTCCGCTCCCGCAGCGCGGGGGTCGCCTGTGCCCCCTCTCCTCGCAGCCCCGCGCACGGAGCCACAGCACACGTGTGGGAGTCACCGCCGCCCCCTGCCCAAGCACAGCCCCAGCCGGGGGCTGCCTGCTAGGCTGCGGACCCCCCAGGCACGGGGGCCACTCATGCCCCTTGCCATGCCCGTGTGGCCTCAAAAACCACTGCGGGGTGCGCCCACTCGTGTCCCCGACCCTTCCACGGGCAGCACGGCAACAGTGGGCCTGCCCGTGCTCCTGCAATCCCACCGTGGTCATGGCCTGGGTCAGGAGAGGGAGAGCATGGATACTCTTCGCCCCATGCACTTGGTGGACAAGGCCACCGCTCCCTCCCTGCTGGTGCCAGGCAGCCCCACAAGCAGCACTGCCCTTTCTTGGGACTCGGTTTCTTTTGCCCTGCCTGAGATTCCAGTTAACTCAATAAGGGGCTGCTGCAGCATGGCATTCATGCCACCGCTCCACCGCCTTTCTTCCCAGCCTGCTCAGAGATTTTTGTTTGCTCGGGGATTTAATTTCCTGTTTGTTTGTAAAAACAAAGAGCGGAGGCACTGGGCGGCTCTCTAAGTAACTCGGACAGTTATCTGCTCCTTCAGTCCCCTTGCCACATTCGTTGTGAAATCTGTGCCCTCCTTGGGCACGTTTTGCTGTCTGTTGCCCAGGCTCCCTGGTAGAGAGGGATCCGTGTTACGCATTTCCCTGTGTGGGGAATCACTGGAGCCTATGCATGTTTTGGGGCAGCTGCTCCTGCACAAAATGGATGGTTTAGGCTTTATTCTAGCGTCTCCAGTGCACCTTGGTCTTGGAGCATGAGTTGCCTTGGGTGAGGTTGTTTGCTCCCAGTAGCAGGAAGTGTGTGTTGTGTTCTTAACTGAGCATGATTATCAGACTGGATGTTAGGCTGGACTTTGTTATTCCTTCTGTAATGCTTTACAGGAGAGAGGGTGTTGCCTGATAGGAATGAAATGAGACCCTCCTAAAACTGATGAGGAGAACTTTCATTGTCCAACCACAGTTACCTGAGCTCCCACACAGAGTAGATAGACCTCTCTGCAGAGCTGCATACACGAGGTATCTGGGGGACACTTGGTCCTGTGCATAGCTGAAGTTCTCTGAACTCCCAGACAGCAAATGAGGCTGAATCCACCAGTGTGACTGAGAAAAGACTGCCCAAACAAAACAAGGCTGTCTTCAAATATGTTTACAATGCCCTCATATCCCTGCTTGTTCTTGCTGCCTGTTTCCAGTCAGTCCGCTCCACATCCTCCTTTAGCCAGCATTTAAACACACTTTTTCTTCACTGGAAAACGTCACTTTCGTAAACCAAGACCTGTCCCTTACATCAATTCAGAAAACAGGTTAGAAGATCTCTCACCCTTACCAGTCAGCTTCCATCACACTGGTTAAACTCCTGATCCTTCATCAAGCTTTAGTCCTGAAACTCGTGCTATCCTGAGCCATGGGTGGTGTTCTCAAAAGTACTTCTCACTCTTTTACTTCAGTAAGAACCACTTTTCCCCCACGTATAGTCAGACTTCCAGGCAGAAGGGCCACTATAACCCATTAATCTGCCCCATACACAAAAGCCATAGATTTTTGCCTCAGCAACTGGATCAAAGTGAGTTAGAAAGACAACACGTCTTAAAAGACTACAACTTAATGGCAACTGCCTTCTTCCACCTACTAATTTATTCCAATGTTTAATTATCCTTGCTGCTAGGAAATTGCCTCTTTCAAGGTTGAAATTGTCTGACTTCAACTTGGAGACATCAGAACTTGTTACGCCTTTGCCCACAGAACTGCACAACCATCCCATTTTCATGGATAAGTAACTATACATGGTGCTCCTATCACATCTTGTTTAACTGAATAGATTGTTTTCTTTGAAGCCTCACATTGTAAGATTTAGTTTCAGTCACTGCTGATTTTTCGGACTCCAGAGTTTCTAAGTGGTTTTTTGACTTGCAGGCACCCACCCTGGGTACAATGTCATTGTGGTCTGTACACACATGCTGTGCACAGAGTAAAACTCTTTCCTCAGTCATTGTTTTTCCCCTTCTCTCATAACTAAAAATGGAAAAATGTATTTCCTACACTGTACAAAAAGCTTGTGGAGTTCATTAACCATGTTGAGTCTCCAAATCTCTTTCTGCATCTCTGTTTTTCCTGAGAGCATCTTTACCCTGCCATTCACCACTATGCTCTTCCCTCCTCAGCACGTGGCCTTGGCAGCAGGGTGTGTTAAAATACATTCTGTAACGCTGTGACAATTGAAACAGGTGTCTGAGATCCCTCATTCAATTTGAGAGCCCTTTCTCCAAGGCTGATAAATTGCCGGCACAGATGACAGAAAGAGCAGGTCTGAAGCTGACCACTGTGTTAGTCTACCTTCTCCTTCAAAGCCTGTTTTCTTCTCCTTTTTTGTGTGTCCTACTTTCAATGGATTGTTACATGTATGTGATTATGTCATTTTTTCCCCCTTGCCAATTCCATTTTGTATCGTTCAGCTATGAGAGCCCGTCTGAGCCAGAAGCTTTCTCCAAGTTGAGACAAATATCTTCCTCTGTTTTTGTGCATTTCCCATGTTTATTCATGAGCTGCAGAGTAAATACATGGTCAGTTGTTTGTTTCTCAGGAAGGCATCCCATTTGACTTTCAGTGTTTATAGCATGTTGTTGATTTGAGTAGATAGCATGTATTTATTTATTGATGATACTGTAAAAATGCTTGCTTACGTTTCTTCATACCTACATTTCTGCATAATGTATAGTCTGAAAAGTGTCTCTCATTTGGGGGTAACTAGGTTAGCCATCAGAATTTCGGGGAAGGATCAAGATTGGAGTGTTGTATTAAACACATTATTATGCATGCACATGTTCATGAAACATGAACACACCCTTATCCTAAAGAACCCACACGCAACCACTCCCTACTTGCACCACTCCTCCAACACTTGCTAGCTTTTGCAAAGTTTCGCTCTTGGCAAACATGGATAAACAACTCTTTTTCTCCCCACCTTGTTGCCTGAGCAGCAGAGGACAGGGGTGAAATGTCTGTGCATGAGGCCCACATACAGCATGGGTTGCAAGAGCAAGGAACACTTTGAAGGGCTGTAAATCTTGGGCCAACAGCAGAAGGACCCGGCCTGATGAGGACCCAGCACCCTGCTTAGGGGCACAGGTGCAAAAGTGCTGCTCTCACGCAGTGCAGATTGCAGGCTGCAAACCCTAACCAGGGGAGAAATCTTTTGGTGCCACAATCATGTGGCAGCCGGGAGCTCTCCACAACAAACGAGAGGCGTAGGCAGGCAGACAGGTAAGGCCATGCTCGACTGCCCCGTCAGCAACACAGCAGCCTCTAAGAGCAGGAAGGGGGCTCTCAGTGGCTTCCAAACTGTTTGTCTGAGCACCCCGGGGAAAGGGAGCCGCAGCACAAACGTTGTCCTGGAGACATCTGCACGGGGATGTGCCGTCTCATTTAAAGACCCTTTTCTCAAGAGCTAGGGACTTTATCCCCGGCACGCTGGCGAAATTCCACGTTGCTTGATTTCATTGTGCCCCTAGGTTCCCTTTGTGTTTCCAAGCGGGCACAATACTCGTCTTCATTTCCTCTTCTCAACTCCAGTTAAATTTCGCCTTGCTCCAGTGAGCAGATTGCATGTTCCGGCCAAGGGGCTGCCCCACCACAGTTGTGGCTGACGTGAGCCCCACAGCCTCGGAGCTGTACGCTGGGTTTTGTGAAATGTTTCTGAGCGTACCTGGATGGAAAATATATGCCCCCCTGTCATTCCCCTTTAGGAGCTGAACAGAAATATGGGCAGTAGTAGAGAGCTCACAAAGAACTGTGAAAAACTCAGCTTACCCATTTATGTATTATGCATTAAAACCTGTCTCTATTGAGCTGTCCAAGATAAAGTCCTACTGGCATGTGATCAAAAGAGTAGGAAATTACCTTGATTTGTCCTGGCTAGAGCTGGCTGCCTCACGTAAAAGTATTTGTGAATAAATTATTTGCAGATTGATGAGGAAAAAGTGAGTAATTTATTTGATGTATATTGTTCAGCTGGCTCTTGAGCTAACCAAACCATGAGGAAAAAATACTGGTGAATGATTTATTTGAAAATCTAGTTGAAGTTTGATGGGAGAAAATGGTCAAACAGTCTGCCACTGTTATTCAAATTCCGGTAGACCTGGGTAGTGTTCATACACTACCATAAAGCACACCCCAATGCTTCAAGCCATGGCCCTAAAGAAGATCTTGAAATATGAATTCAAATCTTCAAATCTATACTCACCTTCTCCTTAAAAGAGATTCTCCTCAACCACAGCCCCAAAGGTACCTATTAATGAGCATAGAACAGATTCTACATTTGCAGTTATTTATTCTTATTTATTATTAAGACACTCTGGAAACTCTCCTGCCTGATAGAACAGCAATGAAAATTGAGTACCTTTTACTCCTCTACAGCCTCCCTTCAGTGGATCTCTAAGCACTTTACAAATTTCAATGGGTTTAATGTTACAGCTGTTCTGTGAGGCAGGAAGGCATAATGAAATCCAGGAAAAGTAGAAAGCACACACCACACGCTACAGGTTTCTTTACATCATAAACTCTCAAACTTGATGAGCATCTTTAGGCTAGATTCCTTTCAACAGAGCACATCATTCAAAGACTGACTACATTTTTCAAACCTGACTGCCTGAACTTTGGTTCCTAACTACTTAAGCACTCATAAACACGCCACGTGCTGAGCTCTTGTTGAAATTTGATGGAATTTTTGAGCACTAAACACATGAGGAAAACCCCATGTGTGGTGATATTTCCATGCCTATGTGCAGATTTAGCAGCATGTCTCTAGATGCTTGTCTGCTGGATGGTCTTACAGGTTAGAGCCATAATAGCTGCAAAACAGGCAGGTTGCAGAAACCCGTCCGTGGCTGTGCGTTGCACATCATGTCGCTGTTGCCACATGAGCAAACCACATGCAAAAAGGTTATCCAACCTGTTATGCAATAAGTGGCACATCCTCCTACCTCCTGCCTCCCTCCTGCCCTTCCAGCAGCAGGGCTGCAGTCCCTCTGCTGCTTTTTTGGTCGAAATGGTGAATGAAATATGAGGGGCTGCACTTCAAAGCACCGGAGAGATGTTAAAGATGTGATGTTAGATGTCATGGCAGCTCCCACTACGGCATGAACAGTGAGGATAAAATCAACACCCTATTCAAACCACTGGACGTTTCCTTTTCAACTTGAGTGCAGACAGGATTTGGTCTCTAGTACCTAACTGAGCCTCAGCAACCAAAGAATTAGGGAACAGAAAATACATTCTGAGGCAGTACATGACAAAATTATCCCCCCAACGATTTGCACTCTGAACCCCTACGGAAGTGCATAATTAAATAACCAGTCTAAAAGATACATATTTTTATGTAAGGAAGACTGAATATCAAGTTAAAAATCTGCTGTCAGCCTCAACACAAATAAACTATAAAACCAGAAATAAATATTTGTATGATTGCTGTTGATCATTAGAGGCAGTTTAAAATCCAGATTTACTCAGTGTGATTTTTGTTCTTCTTCCCACTGGCGTGTCTCCTCTCTTGAACTACGAAAAATCAAAAGGAGTCAATTTTGCTTTCAGGTTTTCTCTCTTTCTGCGATGTGACTGCAAAAAATCATAGGGGAGGATATTGCTCTGTTTTAAAGGAACAGATTTCATTAGATACAGAGAAGGAAAACAATAGAAACATTTCTCTTGGCATTTATTTGTTTTTATATGGATTCTCCTAGGCAAAATTGAAGTCACGAGAGAGGGGGGTGTCTGCTTATAACATGAGCAGGTACAATTCTTACGCTGCTCTAAATTCACTGCCTTGATACTGACCAGTTACACTCCATTTTGGGAGCTTTTTTTTTTTTTTCAGTACAGTCAATCTGAGCTTAGCTCTTCCTTGTGTTTTTTACCTGTGGGACTGCTGTCTTCCCCCATCAGAAACAGGCTCAAATCCTTTTCTGACCTTGATTGCAACGAGTAGGACATCCATGCGACGAGAATAAATCAGATTAAATCAGAAGCAGGAACAGTGCGTTTCTCTGGCAGGTCCCAGAACTTCACATATTGTTGCCTTCTATTACTCAAGGTGCATAACCCAACCTTGACTTTAAGCCATTCTGAGACCTAGAAATTATGAAGACAAGAGGCCAGGAGGTCTCTGCCTATGCTAGACTGAAATGCTGTATATAATATACACTGAGCTGTCACCTATTATCCTGAGTTGATTTAAAATAATCTATAATCCGGGGATGAGAAGTGAGCACCATAGGACGTGTCAAATCCTTCTCATGCAGCAAGACAGTGTTGTCATTATACCAGACCATGAAAGAAGAAACACACTGTCTCTTCAAAAAAGGACTTCTAATTTCTTGAACACTATGGCTAAAAGAATCTTTTCGAGTGCATTTACATTAACAGGAATTAATTAAGAGATTAGGCTAAGGCTGGTGATTAGGGCCCTGTCTGAGAATGTGGGCACACTCTTTATTAGCAGCAGCCTAGAAACAGGAAGGAGGCTCCACACCCCCCATACATATAAGCTAATACAGTCACCGCAGTCCAAGGAACTGAGATCTCAGTACAAAGGGTGATCCAGAAGTCAGTCTTCTGGGGATCTTCCCTCCCCTTGATGGGACTAGAGGAGATGCTATGAAGAGAGCTTTGTGTTCTCAGACGAAAAAACAATCTGGGAAAGTCAGTGAAGTCTCAATGTGTGTTTTCCAGGTTAATTTCTAACTTGCAGTGCCAGGCAAAGAGAATAGGGATGCAAAATACATGCAAAATAAAACCAACATAAAAGTTCAGTGACAACTGGCATATTGAAAACCCTGCTTTTAACAGAGTTCCAGAAACCAACTCAGAGAGCTTAATGCACAAATAATAAAGGAGAGCAAAGCAACCGCTGTACTTATATATTTTCAGTCCTTTTGCATCCTAATAGTCCAGCATCTCCTGCCTATTGCAATTTGCTCTCCTTTCCTCTGTTTTGTTTTCACATCGAATGACCAGCTAACTAGCTATTGAGCCAGCAGAGACAGAAAAAAAAAGGTCAAAAACTGCAGATGTCTCAGTGTTTGTGCCCAGGGGACATCAGATAACAAGCTGTTACGGTCTGCCTGCAAATCCACTGGTTGACTTGTTATTCTTGAGTGTCTGCGTAAGGCCTCATTGATTCTAGTTTGGCACTTTGCTGTTGACCCTGCAGCGTTTTGAGGAGATCTGCAGTACAAAAGGCTCATCAGCTCATCCAGCACATCTTCTGTGAGTCTTGGATAATGGTCAGAGAAGTAACTCAGAGAAGCTGTATCTCACCCCAGACCTTCAGCTGAGCTGTCAGCTGAGGGCTCCTGATCTCTGCTAGGATTTTCCATACATCTGCGCCTTGCCACATCTTGCATCCTGGAAGCCAGATGGGCACTGTTAGAAGGTGGTCCTGTATCGGCAGCACAGGGAATGTGTCCGCTGATCATGTGGTTCTCCAGGACAGCCCAAAAAAACCCCCTAAAGTCACAAGGAGAACCACAGCACGAAGTCCCCTTCCCTACTGTGTGACCGCAGGGACTGCAAGCAAGGAAACACATTCAGATTCAAATCACAATAAATGAAAGTCTCACTAATTTAGACCCAAGGGACTTCAGAAGAGGGCAGATTTTGGCTCTCTGTGAGAGTGCAGTGCCTGCATATAAAGTCTGCATATATGGAAAACATTCAGTAAGGCTGCACATACTGTGTCCCTCAAAACACACTTCTGTGACTGGGGAGTAGTGGCTGTCATTCATGAACTGCGTGTCTTATAGCAGAATAAGAAGTGTGAACAAACAGCATGAATAAATCCTATTAGCACTGTTTTAAGGAGACCCCCACTCCAGCCCTTGCACAGATGAGTGAGCAAAGCTGGGCAAGTCTGCACGGGGTCTCTGGCTATTTTCTTGTATCCCTGAGGGAAACAGCATTTCTCCATTGGTGGAAGGGATGAGAGCCTGTACATTCCCTGCCACTCAGACTTCTCATGGGCTTTCAGGCCAGCTCCTCACCCACCACCATGCTGTGGAGTGGTGTTTCATGCTAGCAAGATGACTCAAGAGCAAGGGGGATTGAGGAGCAGGGAAGGACTAGTGCAAAACGAAGTATCACTGCATTTCCAGAGCTTGTCACGGAGGATCAGGGCAGCTGGGTAGCCTTGGAGACAGAAATTGAAGGTGTGTTACGGGGATTTACATGCTGGTTTTGGAAGTCCTGTTTCAATTTAAGGTGATTAGCAATATCTGTGAAAGCCCTCAGGAAGCTGACTCCTTTACGTTTTTATAAAGGCTTCAGACAAGGCATAGCCCTTTTCTTTTAGCAAGAATTTCCTAGCCAGTGGCTGGAGGAATGTGCTGCTTTTCTCCTTGCTGCGACCAGGCAGCTGCTGTGCTCACTAGATTATAACCCAGGCTGCATGGGAAGATTTGATTTAAGGCAAGCCTGGCTGATGACTCTCTGCATGTAAAACTTCCAAACAAGGAGGAGGGAGCAGCTGCAATTACAGTTTTCAATTGGGAAGTGAGAAAATAGAGATAATTTCCGTTTCTACAGCGATGTGAATAATTATCAAAAAGAAAATGGTTGACTGGCAGCTAGAAGCCTTGCTCCTGCTACCTAGAGCAATGGGCCAGTAATGGCAGCACAGATTAAATCCTTGGACAGAGGAGTCCACTTCTAAATTTTACATCTCCTTTCCCCATTCTCATGTTTGTTTGTTTTTCATTCTCACACACTTGGAATTTACATTCCCCCACCCTGCCCCGAGAACACTGTTTGTTACCAGGTTTGCATGTGAATATCTCATCTGAGATTGCATGTTGCTTCTGCTTACATCTCAGCACCAATCAAACAAGACTGCATGCCATTCAGGCACTAAGCCTCCATAAAGCATCCCTTTCTAGATTAAAATCAACACTGTTTATTCTCAAGAACATCTGAAAACCAGCCATGTTTAGCAGGTGATGGGCACTCCCCACGAAGTTGCTTTGACACTGCGCTAGTTTTCAGGTGCTGTGTCTCAGACAGGAACTCCTAGCAAATTTCGTGTATCCAGAGACTGACAAATCCATGGCAATAGCCTTCTGAAGTGCTAATAAAATGCCAAGCCAATTCTGGAATCATACTCTGGCATACGAATGTGGGCTTATTTATCTGAACGTTGCAATGCTTCTGCTGCCAGCTAAAAGAAGGTGGTGCCCCACATGAGTAACACTGGCTCAGCTGAGCCACCTGGCCACTGCACAAGAAGTCCAGTGGTACTCAGCTGGTCTAACTGAACATGCACTGAAATTCACTTAGCTAGCAACAGTGAAAATCCACAGGATCCTAATTAGAATGATCAAGTAGTCAACTTTAAAACATCAGTACAATCTGCTACGAGCCCACAGGCTCTCAGAAATAATGAGCATTAAAGGAAAAAACCCTCTTCAGAAAGGAAGGTCTCACTAATATCTTAGATAGCAGGCAATGCCTTCTGCATTTCTTGATGAGCTTCTGTAGCCGGTCTTCTCTGACTGCTCCTGCCAGCACATGTTGGAGCACATCTCATGCCTATTCAAACAAACAAAAGAGAATGTCTCGTCTTTCACTTTCTCCTTCCTCCACACTGTGGGGAATTACTGCTCTTCTCCATTCTGCTTCTCATGTGGAGAGAGTAATTTTTAGTTTTTTATTGCTGTAAAAATAATACAAAGCTTCATGAATGAAGCTGGCAAAATACAGAATAGGGCTTTACTCTTCATGCACAAAGATAAAATGGTAACATAATATTTAATCAGGGAGTGAAAGAAAGAGAAGTGAGTTCATTAACTTTTCCCTTGAGTGAAAACTCCTGTTTTCATTCTTCTTTCATTTTTATTCAAATAATTTTCAAGAGAACACCATCCGTATGCAAATGCATATGTGTTCTCAGCATACAGCTTTCTTTTATATAGATGATCATGAACTCACTTCAGTAAAAGGAAAATGTCAGGATTTTTTCATAGAAATAATCGGCCAGGCAGCCAGCAGTAAAAGCTCCATTAACCTCCAATTATCTCTCCCACATTCCCAAGAGCTTGTATACTTCAGTGGACAGTGTTTTGCAGCACTGGACATCACAGATCCAAACCGCTTTTAGTCAGTCCTTCTGTGGGAAGAATCACATGCTACTTTTTGGGGTTTGTAAGGTTTTTTTTCCCCTAGTCGCTAATGACAGCAGAAGAGGAAAAAGCAATTTTTTCACTGAGTTCTCTATGAAGCAAGATCCATACTCTTTGGAGGCTCCATAACGCTGTGTGAAGATCCATGTCTCCACTTCTGGATGCCAGCAGGAGGTCTGGATTTTTGCCAGGAGTGAGCTCAGAGGCAGAGCTGCCTGTGACACAGAAGGACAGGGGAAGGGCAAACACGCTTTGATGTTGAATGATGGGCAAACATCATTCAAAAGATGACATTTGAATTGTGCCCTCATGCACCAGAGGCCTGGAAATGGGAATGTGATTTGTCCTGCATCCAGGGGCAATGGTAGGGGAAAGGCTCAGGGTGACAGCTTCCAGCCAAATTTTGAGGGAACGCTGAGCCTTGACACAATTGCCCATCTCCACCCTCACCTGTTTAACAAGCACTGGTTGCCAGATCCCTCACTGGGGCCAGGCACCAGCTCTGCCTCTCCTGAGGCATCCACATTGTGGGGAGGAATGTTCTTGTCGCGGAGGCATCCCGGCTAAAGGAAGCCATGCAAGAAAGAAAAGGGAAGTTCAGCCCTGGGAGTGCCTGCCCAGAGCCCCTGATCTGGACTGTGCCACTGAGCTCCACCCCAGCAGCTTCCCCACCCAGACTCTGGTGGCTGCACGCTCCGGTCCTAAAGCACAGAGCACGACAGCGCCGGAATAACTCCAGAGTTAATATGTCCTGAAGGTATCCTACTTTTCGAGGAGCATGTGTTATGTCTCTTCTAAATGATCCCTCTTATGGGTGTTGCCTCCAGATACGCCCATTTGGAAAGCAGTTTGGTTGTGCAAAAGTTTTTGAAGAGATGCAAACATGACCATTAAAATAACCTAAGCAATTCCCACACCCCCTCTGTGACATAAAAAAACCTTCTTGTCTCCCATCGCCAGGACATGTAATTTCTTTATTTTTCCTGCTGTTACTTCCTTTTAGATAACCACATTATCAGAACCCACTAATTTATGAGGAGCAGACAAAGACCAGGAGAGTTAGGCCCTTCCTTGAAGATGTTACTTCTGTCAGATTAGTATGTGAGAAACAGCCAGGAACTCCTCAATGAATCTTTCTGGAATATTTCCTAAGCAGCTGCTGATTCTTTCTGGGTAATAACAGAAAAGAAATCTGAGAGGAGAAACTGCAGCTGCTGCCACAACAGAAAGAGCTTATTATGAGACATTGCGCACTTTTGTTTTTTCACTTCATTTGTTTGGGTTTTGTTGAGGTTTTTATTTATATACAAGACACACCAAGTGATAAATTGCTGTGGAAAATCCACACAATATATCTATATATCTATATATC
>VZRQ01001598.1:1080527-1157510 GCA_013397975.1 Machaerirhynchus nigripectus
TATATCTATATATCTATATAGCTATATATCTATATATCTATCTCTCTCTATATATACAGCCCTACCAAAAGGCAGGTTCCCATACAACCACAAATGATGTCAGCTATTTTGGTGAGTAATGATTTTGTCCCCTGATTTTGTCCCCTGTTTTGATTCCCTTGCTACAGGACTCAAATTCTGGGATTTGAACGATTTGCCACCAGTGCCTGCCTCTTTCCAGCGCTCTCTGGCTCATGTTACCTCCATTTACAGTGCCACAATGCACCATAATCCTAGGTATCTTCTTATCTGCCTCCATGGTGACTGTGTTCCGATACTAAACCTTTCCAAGAAAGGATCATATCTGCATCAGATTTTTAGGCCCTATTACAATACAATAAGTGATAACAGGGAACACCATCTGCAGAAAAGTACAATTCCCAAGGCTGCACTTAAGGCAACCTTTCAGTCCTTAATTACCCAACTCTGAATCAGAGAGGAAAGAAAGAAAACCAGCTCCAGGCATCTGCTCCCAGGGTCCCTGAGGAGGAAACCCGAGCTGCCAGCCCAGAGTCCACCACCACACAACATTCCTCCCGCTCGGAGAGCGCGGGGGTCTTATGCTTGTCTTATACCCAGGGCCAGTAGGAAGCAAGAGATTATGAAATGTGATGTCGTCAGGGCAGACTCAGCCCAGCACTGCCAAGGAAGGACATTCAGAAAAGCTCAGCATTTTGAAAAGAGTTACCAAAGCTTTTTGAGTTCCACAAAATGCTACTTTACATTCACATTACAAAACTGCGTGACACTGAGGCCAAGAACCAAAACGGGAGGGAATACCTCATATTGTCTTCAGGTGGCTGTGGGCATGCTACCTGCATGCTAACAGAAAGTGAAGACATTTCTAGTCACCAGCAGGCTTTTCTGAAGCACCTCTGACGTCCTCCAACACCCTTCTTTACTGCCAAACATCTAAATAAAATAAAATAAATGCTACCACTGAGCAAGTAGGTTATTTACCCTCCTCTGGAGGCTGCACACTCTTTTCTCCACCACAGTTAACTTGCTGTGCAAGTCCAGTTTGGCATTTGTCAAATCCTTTCCAAATCTGGAAACACTGATGTGTCACGGAAGTATTTCTTTGTTCGGGGGTTACTGGATGGATTAATTGCAGTGGCTTCTCAAAGGACAACTTAATCTGCATTAGCAACTCACCTGCTTCTCAGTGCAGCTACTGTGCATGTGTTGGGAAGGATGGATGGGAAATTAGGACATTGAAAACATTTTTGCTTTGTTTTTCCTCAGGTGTCTTAAGCTACTTGCCTAAATGGCTGGCAAGCGTTTGCCACAGTGCTTACATGTATTATGAAAATGAGTCAACAGAGAACCTCAGGCTGGTTGGGAATATTTTAACTTTCTCAGGCAATCAACTGGACCATACCCTCCTAAGTAGCTAAGTCCCTAAATTATTTGTCAGTTTTTTTAAAAAATGTAGATTTAACCAGCAATGTGACTTTGCAAACAGTCCGTTGTATGTCTTGGAATCAAAAGTGCTCTGTGACACAGACATGTTTCATTATTGATTCAACAAGTTTCAATTCCATATGGCTTCAGTTACAGAAAAACTAACTGGAGCCTTTCCTTCCTTGCACAAAAGCATCGTCAGCTAAACTCCAATAACAGAAGCTTTATTTCAGGCATATGCAAGGGGTGGAAAGAGGCTAATTGAATCTGATCTGATAGTTTTCCCAGTTTTGAAAATTAGTGTGGATTTCCATTTCTTCTAGATGAAGGAGGGGGAAAAAATGTAAAAGAGGCCAGATTCTGAGCTGGTGCCCCAGTTGATGACCTGGTCCCATTTTACAAGTAGGAAAATAGTAGTTTTGGAAGGGTGACTCCCTACCAATTGGACAGGATGGTGTGGGTAAGTGGTGAGGGTTATGGACCAGCATGCAACTCCTCTACAGATCAGAAATGAATGGGAACACCACAGCATGGGGGTTTTGCTAAATCCATGTTTCTGATTTGGCAGCCATGGGCTGCCAGTTCTGCTGGCTCTGGCACCAGTGGCTTCTCAGGGAGGCAAAACCATTCCTTAATATTGAGTCCTGTATGGGATCACAGTGATTCAGACTTCCTCCTGCAGCTTGTGGTCCTCAGCCAATGCCCACTCAAGTCAACAGGAGTCTTTTAGCTGACTTGAAAGGACACTGACTTGGCCTTTATTTGTCAGCCTTTGCGTGCAATTAAAGCCACATTGTGTATAAATGCATGGTGGACACTGTTCCTTGGATGAGGCTTTTCTTCCATCACTGCTTGGTTAGTGATGATAATGCCAGTAAAAAGTGGTGTAATTTTGCCTGTGCTGTGAGCCTGCCAATGGCTTCCAGGTGTTGGGGGATTTGAGGAATCATGGCTTTGCTTCAGTTCCATTTACAAAGATTCACGAGAAGAGGAGTTTAAACCTTCCTTGCCTCTAGCATCCCTTCACTTCATTGCACTGTCCCTTTCTTTTCCCTAGATTGTCTCACTGTTGCTTGAGCCCTGGCTGTAAAGCAGGATCTTGCCAAAAGCTTGGTGCTAGAAGCAGGTTTTGCTGAGATTGACGTGATTTGTCAGGCTGGCAAAGTAGGGTCCTGAGGGAGGGACCTGGGACCCAGATCACTCTGAGAAACAAAATCTTTCTGTGGGCAGAAGCAAGGTCTGAAAAACTCCCTGCCTACAAGCCCAGTGTCTGCAAGGTTTCACTCCAGCTCTTTTCCTGGTGACTCTTAACTGCTTTCGACAAGTCACCAGGCAATTGCAGATCAAAATCACAAGCTCAGCCCCAACTCCAGCTGGCAGTGCCTTAACTGAGACTGGCAGCGGCTGATTTTCAAGCCAGTGAAAAGGTATAAGAACATCACCAACTTATTGCTGGGAGGGACAGGGCTGTGCCAGGAAGCATCGCAGCTGTACTGCAATGCAGAGCCAAGTGTGGAGACACTCATGGCCAAGCCCTGCTTTCAGGTACTCCTTCAGTACAGAGGAAACCCTGTGGCAGCCCCTGTCTTCTAACCAAGAGCAAGTGTCACTGCCCTGCTTTCCTCCATCAGCCTGAAGGATGGGGTGACAGCCAATCTAGGCACACTGCCTCTTGCTGTCTCATGGCAGAGGTTGCAAGATGCTGTTCCCACCCCTGTGGCCTGAAGGGTGCCCATTCCCATGGAAGGACTGCTGGTGAGTCCTGTGCTGCACTGTGTTCATTGCAAGGAGTAAATGTTTCGTTATCTCACAGTGTATACATTCAGAGCTGAGCTAAAAATGGACTGGATGTGTTTGCTGCATCCCGAACTGCCTGGGTGCAATAAAACACGATAGGCTGTTCCAGCTGTCCAAACTTGTATCTGTGTTTCATCAGCCCAGGTGCCCAGCTGTCTGCTAAAGGAAATCCTTCTGGAAGCCACCGAGATGGGCTTTTCTTTACGGAATCTCATTACTGTGATAGGTGGCAGCAGTGTCTGTTAGGCAGGTTGGCATTATATTCAGTTCCTTCTAACGCTGCCTGACTTTAACTGGCTGGGGTGACATCTTCCGTGAGAGGTCTTGCCTAGGGCTGATGGATTCCTCAGCCTTTTGTAAGACATGCTATTCAAATCTGGTTACCCTGGTCCTATTAATTTCCTCTTAGGTTCTTCTATAATACCATTATAACACCGAAGTGCTTACAGCAACTCCTGCGTTTATTATCACCAGCTCACCTACCTGATGAGAAAAAGCAGCTATTTCTGATACCCCCTGAGCTGCCCAGGGTCTGCCTACCCAGGGACCAGCGTGTTGGCTCAGTGCACGGATGTTCAGAGCAGGACTCCCACTGATTTCTGTCACTGATTTTGATTTCAAGATGGGCACTGGGCAACGAGAGCACACAGAGGCAGTGAATACCTACAAATGTTTGATGGTGTCCTCGATACCCCACAGGTACACGACACCGCAGGCAGGGAGAAAGTCCAGAGCTCTGGGACAGAACTCTGGTGTCTCCGCAGTGAGACAGTATCTTTTTCAGCCTCCACATCAATTATTACACACTTCCCAGCTTCTCCAAAGAAAGGAGTATAGGCCAACCAGCAACAGCCTCCTCTGCTTTGCTCAGATGTCCTCATGCTTTGCTCAGATGTCCTCATGCTTTGCTCAGATGTCCTCATGCTTTGCTGTTCAGCCCCTCCACTGCTGCAGTCTGTGCACTAAGAGGCAGGGCTCCAGGGGCTGAAGGAGCAGCCAAGTTGGACACTCACGGGGCCCAAAATTAGATTGCACAAGGTAACCATTACTCTGGCTCTCCTCCGTTGCCTTCCTGCTTGTGGAAGGCTTTCTTTCGCAATCTTTAGCATTGTGCTCTCAACATCTTTTTGCTTGGGGTGGTGGTGGTGGTTAGAAAGATGTCTAACAGAAGCTGACCACCTTTTGTAAAGACTTCTCAGTGGGAGCTCAGGAGATGCCAGGGCAAAGCCGCAGAGACATCTACCAGTGTCCTTGGGAGGCCTGTCCCTCCTTGGGAAACCTGGGTGAGGAAATCTCAGCTTTTCTTCCTGTGTAACTCCAGCTGAGGTCAGGCTGCCAGGCCCCAGGTGCCTGGGAGAGGTGCTACACGCCTTGGATGGGTGCTGTGACTCTCCTCAGGGTCCCGGCCACCCAAATGAGCTCCCACCCACGGATCTGACCTGGATCCTCCTTCATGGAAATCAGGTGTAGGGAGGTGGGGACCACTAATCTCTTCTGACTGAGAAGGTGAGACACAGCCAGGATGGGCACCTAAATTCAGGTGCCAAAAAGGTCACCAGCTGAGATAATACAGATGTAGCTTCTGGCACCAGAGATTCCATGCCCAAGAGCACTACTATTTATCCATCTTGTCATCAGGTGATGCTGGTTTTAGAATTTAAAACAATGTTTCAAGCCTATATTCCTCCTGCAGCCATGAAACGCCATAAGTGGAGGCTGCCAGCTGACATGCAGCCTCTTCCTCCTCCTTCCATTTGTGCCATGACTGGTCCTACTTTATCAAGCCTAGCACCTTTGTCTTCCACTCAGAAATGCCAGTTGAAATTTTACACTCATAAAAAAGCATCGTAGCATATCTCGCAGTCTATCAGAGCATGTGGTACTGTGTATCCTGTGAGCCCATCTTCACTGCTGCACTGAGCAAAATGGGCAATTCTCCTTCTGCAAGGCAGCTATTCAGATCCCAAACAGGGCTGATTATTTTTTTTCTGAGTTGCAGTTATTAAAAGCTCTGTCTTTTGCAGGCGTGTTGTTGTGCTGGATCAGAAATAGCGATGCAGGGGCACTGAAAGGTTGAGCCCTGTTTTGCTAACACTTTGGAAGACGATGCCATCTGTGACATGATTCAGATCAGTGGTTTAGTGAAATTCTGTTGGCAGGGAGTTATTCACCAGATTAATGTTTCAGAAGTTCTCGTGCTTCCGAAATGATGCTTTGCCTTCCGTCTCCCTGTGCTATTTTCTTTCACATGTCCAAAGGTAAGCCCTGTCAGAGTGTCTCATTACCATGTCTGGGCGAGGCAAGAAATACAACCTTTGCTGGCACAAACCCATGATGCACAGCTTGAAAGGGGGCACAGAGGTCCTGATGCTTTGAGCAGGTCATTCAGATGCCACCAAAGCCTGTATCATGGGCACACAGCTAGAGTCCCCTCCCCAGACACCTCTTCCCCACAGCATCCCAACACAGAAGGCATCCCCAGAACATGTGCAGAGCACAGCGTGGAAAGAAAATTTGGTTCTTTCAAGAGAAACTAATTTTGGCCATCTGAAGACCTCCGTGGCAAATCGTTGTGTGCCTCTGGAACGTCTCCCATTCGTGTAAGCAAGGACAAATTGCAAATGCCTTTGATTTTAATACCCTGTCAGGACTACAGCTCCCTACACACACCAGTCTTCTCTGGTTTACAAGCAATCAAAGTGATCTTGATACTCACTTGCAGAGATGGACTTTGCAGAGGTCCCCTCCAGCCAGGAAGCCCCATTGCTTTAGGTGCTGCTGAAACACCTACAAGGCCAGTAAAGAGCTCACAGCCCTATGAAACACCTCACAAACATCCATCAGACAATCTAGACACGGGAAATAAAATTCTGCAGTACTGTTGAGGGCACCTCTCCCCTGCTATTTTCCGAAATGCATATTTGCATAAAGCACCAGCAGTGTCAGACACTTCAGAGTGGCTGCAGCATCCTAAGGATGTGGGGGGTGTTTTGAATTACACCAAACCTTCTCTGGGTGAAATGATCTCCACGCAGCATTATTTGTAATTGAAAATGAGAGGTTAGAGCAAATGAATTCTCATCACCATCATAGATCTTCGTAAGCTGCCCACTGCCACAGTAATTAGGCACAAAAATTAAGCAATAACGGCAGTTGTTTCTGAACTATTTTGAATATCATAAAAATAGTTTTAATGGTTAAAACCCAAAGTGCTGGGAGCCATCACTGTGACAGTTCTGTAGATGAGAGCTGCATCCCAGCAGCGAGAAGCAGTAAATTTACTCACAGTAAATCTGGATCACTGGAAAAATAGTTAGATAAAACAGAACATTTTCATACCTGTTAGTTTCTGGTTTGCTGTTGATTGGACAGTGTGCCTGATCATTTTGTGCAGCAGAGTGACAAATAACTTACAAAATTATTTCCTTGAAATGGTGTGGAAATATAGCTCTTCTTGCCATATATTTCATCTGGAAGGCAATTTTTTCCTGCCCTTCTGCACATCAGCCTGGAGTTTCTGTTAGAGAGAAGTGGTAATACAGAGAGACATCAGCATCAGTCATTGAATGAAAATACTGAAACAGCAAACAGTTTCTAAAAATAAAAATATAGTGAATATGTCTTTAGGTCTCTAAGGCATTATATGGTGACTAATCAGAGCAGTTTTCCTACTAAAAAGGGACAGAAGCAATAGAGATGGAATCAGATTTAATAGTACAAAATGCAAGGTCGTGCCCCGAGGGAGTAATAATGAGAATTTCTGCTACCAGCTGGGAGCTCATCAGTTGGAAGTGACAGAGGAGGAGAAAGACCTGAGCGCACGAGCTGATCAAATGTCTGTAAGCTGGCAGTAGCATGCAGACGTGAGAAAGACAAATGCGAGCCTAGGACATGTCAGATGAGGGATTTCTAATAGAAATAGCAAGATTTTAATGCCATCACAGAAGTACAGAATATTGTATGTCCATATAAAAGATGAATTAATTTAAAATTGCCTTTTTTTGTGCCTTTCTCTCTTGTCGTGACCTGGGAGGAGAGAGCTTTCTTCTACAAGAAGAGACTAAATGAGCTTGGTTTCTTGAGTCTAGCAAAATGCAGGCTGGGAAGAGATATATTTGTTGCTTACAAATACCCTGGAGGGAAGTACCAGGAAGAGAGAAGAGCTATTTGAGTGAAAGGGCAGTGCTGGCACAAGAACAAGTGCCTATAAATTTGCCAGGAATACATTTCAGCTGGAAATTAGAAGAAGGACCTGACTGTCCAAGAAGTGCATCTCTGGGATTGACTTCCAGGAGATTTTACTGGGACAAAAATCCCAATTTGTTTTAATGAGAAAGTGAGGTGGTTCTTTACCACAGCTTCCCCAAACAGCAGGGGATTGGACAATATGGTACAGAAGGTCCCTTTTGGTCCCTATTTTCCACTGTCCTCATGTGCCTATCTTGTTCAACAACCTAAAGTTTCACACTGACAGTATTCACCTACCTTTGATTAGCTGAATAACCAAAAAAATTTGGTTTTCCTTGTTTTGCTGACTGGAAGAATTCACAGTCAAGGCCTGGTACTATTCCCCTGGGTACTTTCTGGCCTGTTTTGTTGAAGAAATTGGTGAGGAGAATCCCAAGCCTGTTCCTAATGGACACATGCCATATGAGTCAGACCATCCAGCACATCTGTGGAGAAATGGGCCAAAGGCTCCAAGCTGCCCTTTGCACTGAGATCAGCTCTGCTCCTGCCCAGGGTGGAGAGAGATCACACATCATCTAAATGTTGTGAGTGAAGTGAGGCATTGCACATAAAGACTTCGCCCCTGCAGTGTGAGGTTCTGCATGAGCACATCATAAATGACTCCCTTTGTGCCTTTTTGTGACTCTTCTCTGTGTTGAAGAGCCGGAGATGAAGCTTGAGCTTGGAGAAGGGTGGAAAACCATGATGTGCAAGTGTCAGGTATATGATGAGCAGCAGCTCAGGGCAGCTTGCTTGCTAACTGCCCGGCACTTCATGCAGCACTCACTCTTGTAAGATCATCTCAAGCATGAAGAAGCCCAGCCCAGAAGCAAAAATGAAAGTGAACAGGTATGTCAGAGGATCAGCTGGGTGAGGTTAGGCACATGGCACTGGAGTCCTCACTTAAAGCAGCTTAAGTGGAACCACTGTGAGAACTGACAGCCTCAGCCTGGAGAAGGTTTGCTAGGTGGCTCTTACGATCAGTATGCTCTGACCGGCCCTGAGGGACAAGGAAGTTTGTCTTTCCTCTGCCTGTAGCAGGAGACTCTGGGCAGATGACCTCAGAAAGTGTCTAGATGCAAAGCATTAGACAAAGACACCTTTTATGTGCGTTTCTCTGCTTTCAGACTTAATAAAACACCACTGACCTTTGTTTTCTTTAACCTCTTCTCTCTGGCACAGTATGTCTGTCAGGTTGCAATACCATTAGGGTGGCTGTTCTCTGCATGTAGCACTGTAACTTTACGCAGCAATTTGTCACTGTAGATAAAACATCTTTGCTGTCCCAGGCTGCGTGCAAGTTAAAACAGGCACGGCATGCAAATCCAACTGAAATTCAAGAGTTCAAGTTCGGAGGAGTCTGGAGGAGAGGAAAGAAGGGGGAGTACTTCAGGAGGACAGTTCTGCAGAGGACTGCCAAGGCAGAGTGATAGTGCACTCACAGATGAGAGGAGGGATGGCTGTCCAGGAAGAGGAAATGCAGCACAGAAGGGCAAGAGTGGGAGCAAGGGATGCAAGGAGGGATGTGGAGGAGAACTGCAGGGGAAGGAGGCTGGAGGAGAAAGTTAGAGAGCTAACAACACTGCTGTTGTGTGCTCAGAAATGAGAAGGGGCCCAAGGGCACTGTAGATAACAGAGTATGGCTGCTACATCCCACACCAGAGCTTCCCCTTCACTGCTGGGCAAACGATCAAATGTACACACAGACCTACAAAGCATTTGGAGAGGCTTCAAGGTGAAAGGCACCTATAACAGGAATTATTCTTGTTGACATTAAGTAGCTGTGGAAGTTTTCACTTGGAAATGCACCTGGGTTTTGTCTCTTCTCAACACAGTTGTTATTCAACTGCAAATCTGCACAGGAGTTCCTTAAGTGCATATCTTTGTATTTAATTCAGCCAGTTGGCTTGGGTTTGCAGCAGCAGAGTCCCTCCTGTGTGTTTGAACAGTACACACATAAAGCCCTTACTCTTAGCACAGCAACTGAATGTATATGCTTTGTTCAGTTTTATATTCCAAGCCCTGAGCAAACCCTCAACAAATGCTGTCTTCAAAAACTGGCCACACACCCACGCCAGTCAAACTTTCCATGGAGTCAGAACCTCAGAAATCCCTCACCAAGAAGGAAACACTGGCCTGGTCTGAATTCATTTTAGGAGAGGAGGAAAGAAAGAAAACACATTCATCAAATTTTGTCTAGGCTAATGGTACTGGGCTGAAATGCAATCTTTGACATTTGTTAGATTTTATACCCTTGCTAACCAGCAACATCTTACTCCTAAACCCTACATGGAAGTAATCTTGGAAGTAAGACTAAAAGAAAGCATACTCTTATTCCATCTTTTTGGGTACAAATGCATCCCTCTACAACAAGCTCTCTGTGCCCCTGAGGAACCGGGGTCTCCGGGGAACCCAGTTTGTGGAACAAACAGGGATGGGGCAGCCCTTCTCTGCAGGGCCTCAGGTTGAGCAAAACAGCTCTCCTCCTCCTCCCATGACAAGGGAATTCATCACAAAAGTTGTGCCACCCTGCAGCAGCACAGGCAATGAAGAAAGAGGGGCAGGCAATGAGGGGATAGGAGAGGACTGTGCATGCTGAGCAAGGCACGTTCCGGACATGGGTGCAGGAGCAGGGAGGGAGCCATGGGGCAGCAATGCAATGTGGCTTCTTACATCCAACAAGCTCAAAAATCCCTTAACTGAGTACCCGGGGACAGCCTGGCAAGCACAGCAGGAGCTTGTGCCGCTCTGTCACTCTCCTGCACTTGTGACTCCAGGCTGGCTGGGAGATGAAGTTATCTTTAGGCTGGGGATAGGAGAGGACTGTACTAATGCCTTGCTGTTGATGCTATCCACTGGAGAGCCCACTGTGCCCTTGGAGAGGCCTCAGCTCTCCGGGGAGGGCAAGTTTCTGCTGTCAAGGGGCTGTGCGAGGGCACGGAGCGGGGCTGCGTCGGCAGGCAGGCTGTGTTTGAATGATGCAGTGCACAGCAGATGTCCAAGAGACAGCCAAGAGGTGGGACTGAGGCAAGGCACAGGGAATGAGTCACCCACAACTGAAGCCAAGCAAGGCCTGAACGTTGAGACAAATTGTCTAAGATGAGAACAGGGCCAGAGCCAAGTGGGAAAAATAAGAAGTCTTCCTATCAGGGAAACAGAGAGAGAGAGATGGAATAAGGAGGACAAACAAAATCAGAGAACTACAGAAGTGCAGGATGTAGTAATGACCACCCTTCACCAGACTGGTGGGCATCCAGCTTGGTACACTGTCTGCAGCAGTGGCCAGGGGCAGATGTCCAAGGAAAAAGTGCAGAAAGGCCAGAACAGGCGTGGAGTGTGACTTTCCCCAGAGGGCCCTCCCAGCCTCTGGCACTCCACGGCGCAGCAACTCCCCGAGCCAGGGGCTGTGCTTGCAATGTTCACAGCCTTCAGGGTGTTTTCTCCTCTGAACCTAATTGCTCTGCAAACCCCTCAGTGCTTCTGACCTCTGCCTGAACTGGCAGGAGTGAACTCCACAGCCAGGAGGGTGCACAGGGACCGTGAGCTTTCACACACGGGAGGGATGGAGGAAAGCTGAGAAGTGAGGGAGGATGGAGGGGATCCTTCTGGAAAAGAACCCATTGCATCAGCCAGTCCAGCCACGTGCAGAACCCTCCTAAAGTGGCAAATGGAGGTCACGTCACTGTGGTGCACTCCTAAGCTCTCATGTCAGCCCCTTGGAGGGTCCAAGACATCAGCAGTGCATTTGAGTGGACTGCCCCAAGCGTAGCACTGTCAAAAGGGAAACTGTTTCTGAGAAAGAAAATGCCAAGGCCGATGACTTTCAGCACCAAGAAGTTTGTCTTCCCTCCCAAGGAGCCTGCAGTCCCCACAAGGCCAGTTCCTCTCCAAGAGAAGAGCTCCAGGCACTTGGACAGATTGCACTGGTGCTCCTTTCTGGACACCTCTCTGCTAATCCATGCTGGAGAGACATAAACTTTCTCTGGGTGCAGCAAGAGGAGAGGACAAAGGCTTTTTTTTCCTCAATTGGTAGACCATTTCTTTTTTCCTCCAGGAAAGGGGCAGCAAACGAAGGTATTATGCCGATTAAAAGAGAAGAGGGGGCAGGATTTGAGTTACAAAAGAAACCGGCACATTACAGCAAGGGAAGCTGCAAGGTACAAGGCCACACTGTAAAAGAAAAAAAAAAGAAAAGGCATTCAAAGCCTCTCCAGCATCCATCAAAGCAATAACGTTATTGCATGGTACGTTTATAGTTCCCTTGCAGCTGCGGCAGCAGCTTTTCAGTGGGGCTGGGCTTAAAACGAGACCAGAGCCAGTTCTCTGCTGCTCCAGCACCAGCAGACAGGCCTTTTCCACCCCCTCCTCCGTGTACAGACATTTCCCAGCCTGTAGCAGTGACTCCAAAATTCATTTCACCCTTTAATTGGATTTCATGGAGGAGAGTGAGGCGCGGAGGGGGAATGGCCGGGGCTGCGGGGGTCCCTGGTGCCTGGCAGGACAGTCGAGGTGCAGAGGAGGAGGGTGGGGACAGGGTTGCTGTGGCAGGGTCCTGCCTCGTGCACCCCACCACGCGCTCTGCAGGCTCGGTGCTCCGCTGGCCCGGAGAGCAGCAAATGCTCCGTTTCTGGTGTCAATTTTCAGCAAGCGCAAGTCGCTTCCATTTCATCGCACTCAAAACGTCTGGGCTTAACTAGGTCACATTTCCTAACCGTATCGGAGGCAGGGGCTTGTCTTGCTTGAGTGATTTAACTAACCACCCTGGAAGAATTTTACCAAGCAGCGCCATGAGTGTCCATGGTGAGAGATGACTCCCCTGCCTCGCTCTGGAGGAGTGAAGAAGACCTGTGCAAGGGACCAAATGCTGTTTACATTCCCACTGCTTTAAGATCCTAGGTGAGAAGTGGCTCCTTTTCAGCAGTATGAATATGTGTGTCTCTGAGACAAGCTATTTCCAACTTGCATTTTTACCCCATTAGTTGCCAAGGCACAACTTTTGTACACTGTGTTTATTTCACAGACAACCGCACTAAGCGGCAAAAGCTGTGGGGCAAAGAGGTTCTGAACCCCTGGTGCAGGTAAAAGACCAAACCTCAGTCCTGGGTGCCAGTGGGTAGGTGGAGAGGCAAGGATTGGCAGATATTTTGATGTAAACCCCAATCTCCTCTGCCTCTTTCTCCCACTGCTGTTGGTGGCACAGCCCAGCACCTCAGTGCCCTTTTGTGAAGAAGTCAGGTGGGTCCCACATGCTGGCTGATGGTTTCGCCCTGCTGGGGGGACCACTCACCTTCCCTCCCAGCTCAGCATCACCTTTGCTCTGTGACCACTGCCATGCCTCCGGGAAAAGCTGCAGGGAGCCTCGAGGGCAACCCTCTGGAGCTACAGCCCAATGAACCTGGCATGCCAGCTCCTAACCCCAACACAAAACATGAGTGTCTGTGATCCACCTACATGTACAGCCCTGCCCTGAATCATACTGGACTCTCGGCTTGCACAATGTATCTTGCACTCTCATCCCCCAGGCTGCTGCTACACGGCTGAAAAGAACCCATCCTTTTGCCCACATTAGCCATTTTGTCCATCAGTGTCCATGGATGTCTCTTTGACTGTGGCTCATTTACGGGGATAAACCGACTTGTCTTTGTTTTCCAAACACCTCACCTCAGTCCTCCTGATACAGATGGGGACAAGACAGTCGCTATTTTCAGCCCCTCTGCATCCATCACTTTCCCTGCTCGTTTATGCTCCACATTCTTCATCTGTTACTCATGCAACAAGAGGATGTCTCCAGTCCATAATTCACCTGCTCTGCTTAGACAGCAGAAAGGTGGTATTTTCAGCACGGCTTTTTTTTTTTTTTTTTTAATGCTGTTCTTTATATAGCCAGCCATTTTGTTCTCTTCTGAGACAGCTGCTGCAGCCTGAGCAGATGTTCCCAGTGAACTGTGTGTGGTGACACCCAGCCTCCCCCCGCCATCACCCAGGTGGCTGCAGTCGATTGAGAACCCAGCAAGGTGGCAGTGGCATCGAGGCAGACTTCCCCACCGCGCGTGCCAGCAGCGAGGGGAGCCTGCCCCTTACCTTGGGTAAGTCCCACCGGGTGCCTGCACAGTCTTTTCTACCCTAAATTATTTCATGCCATCTGCGAAACTTGCTGCCTCACTGCTTCCCCCACTTTTCCAAGTCATTAAGAAATATTAAGCACCAGCAGTGTGCTCACAGCTCGCTGCCCAGCCCGCTCTCTCCATCCCTGGAGGCAGAGTGCATCCCTTCCCCCTTTGCCACCTGTGAGACCCCCAGCATCACCTCCCATCCACCCCCACCTCACCCCCACCTGGCTGCACGGGGCTCCAGCCCGCACAGAGCAGTTTTGGTGGGCTGGAGGCGTGTTTTGGTCCCTGGTCAGCCTGTGTTTCTAAAAGTGGAGCACAGGTTGCCCGACCTCAGCTGACTCACTCAGTTCCTCCACACTGCAAAGCACTCAATAATTCACAATGCTAAATGGCCCCTTTGGTTCAGGCTGAGCTTCCCATCCCACGGGATGACAGACACGGCACTGCCAGCCCCCGTTTCCCTTTCTGTCCTCCAGCCAGAGCAGGACTGCAGCACGTGACAGAGGCCCCCAGACTGACCTCCCACAGGTCTTGAGGTGCTGCCCAGCCCTCTGAGGATGCTGTACCCCTTCCCATGGGGGAAGGAGGATGCAGTGGGCTGTGGAAGGGAAGAGGTCAAGAGATCCAAAAGGACTGGCTCTAGCAGGGATTTCTCTGCTGACTTATTGGGCAGGAAAAACGTGAAGCAGCCTGCCCTGGCTCTTGGAGGGCACAGAAGGCACCCACCTTCCCTCCCCACATGCTTCTCCATACAGCCCAAGAGCAGGCTGGGTTTGTGACAGTCCACCTTTGTCGCATGCAGAACCCCCTGTGTGGGGCTTGAGACCCTCCTCCCCCTTGCCCAGGGGCTGGTGGTGGCCACCTGCACAAAGCTGCTGTCCGTGGGGAGCCGGCATCCAGCATTTCATCTCTAGTTTGCGAGGAAGGGAAGGCTTGTTTTAATTTTGTTGATTATTTATTTTAAAGAAAAACATAGGGAAAGTAGGAATTTTGGTCTGCTTGTCTCTGAAGCACTGCTGCATACCAGAAGTAGCTGTGGACATCACTTCTGTTTGCCCACGGAGCAGAATATCCCTCATACTTCACCACCTCCCAGAACTTTGGCTTTTGTATCTCTTGTCCACCTCACATCCTATCCTCCAATACCTGAAGGGAGCCAACAGGAAAGATGGAGAGGAACTTTGTACAAGGGCACGTAGTGACAGGACAAGGGGGAATGGATTGAAACTGAAAGAGGGCAGGTTTAGATTAGGTATTAGAAAGTAATTCTTTACTGTGAGGGTGGTGAAGCACTGGAACAGGGCACCCCGAGAAGTTGTGGATGCCCCATCCCTGGAAGCTCCACCGAGAAGCTGCAGTGCAGGGTCTTCTGCCCCTCTCCAACCTTGGCAGGGGGTCAGGCTGGGGCTCTGTCTCCGTTTTGCTCAGCCCATGATAACATTTAACCAGAGCTGTCACTGTGCAGGGAAATCAGCCAGTCATGCAGACTGCAAAGCCTTGTTCAGACACTCACTTTGAGAGCTTAGCCACACAAAAAAGTACCGTGCACGCACAGTACATGACTTTAAAGCAATCAAAATGTGCTCAAGAAAAAGTCAACTTTGCAGACATAAGCTGAGAGAGCTCTTCATAGCAGAGGTTACCTCCCTGCCTAAATTTCAGCCTTTCATTCTCTGGGGTTTTGGCCAAAAATCTGCTAAGAACATCACTACTTTCTTCCTAATTGGCTGAACCACATTTCTTTTCCAGAGAAAGCCTCCTTCCTGCACAGACCCAGGCTGGAATAGCGACCATTGCTTGAAAGATGAACATTTTGAACAACGGGGGAACAGGGGATTACAGAGAAAATGAGTGCCCTGGCTGCCCCTCGGCACCCCCCGTCCCTGCTGCCGTGTCCTCATAGCCTGCCTGTCCTGCAGCAGGGCACGTCCCTCTCTCCTTGGCAGAACTGTGCATGCAAGCAGTGGTAAAGCCTGCTTTCCTAAACACAGAAGGGAAACAAAGGAGAGGTTTCCCAGTCACTCTTTCAGGATTGTTTCCCCTAAAACTCTCTAAAGCAGTGCTACAAGCCCTTCTTTGATGTTTGCTTACATCCTCCTTTATCTGCTTCTGTGACGCTTTTGTGGCTTTTCTGCACAAAATGATTCAGTTCCCTCCCGTGCTCTGCACTGGCCTCCTGTGCTTGCGCTCGGCTACTCTCTCCTCTGGTCACACCTCTCCTGACCCACTCTTTGCACCCTTTGCACTTTGGATAGCAGCTCCTATCATTTCAGCTGTGTATTTCATAAAGGGAGTGTGTTCGGGGGGTTTTTATAAGTATCTTGATGGAGAGTAGCTTTTAACAACAGCTTTTGCTGACCTCTCTGCTGCATCCAATTCATTTTCATATAACTCAGCTAGCAGGGCTAAAATCTATACAAAATATCACATGCTATCCATTCCTGAATGCTTTTGCCTAAGGTTTTCTGTTAGTATGAGGTTTTTTCTCATGTAGGGTCAGGAATGGAGCTACTGAGAGAGAGTTTATAGATACTGTGTTATTTGTATTATAACTACAAATCAAACAGGGGAGAGGAGGATAGAGGGGGAGAGAGAATGAGTAAAATTTTTTTTTTTTTTTTTTTTTCCCAAATCAGCCTGTAGTGCAAAGGCAATTATTATTTCAGGGTAATGTCCTTCTCTTAGAGCTCTCTATCAAACTTTTCCTGTACACATTCTTCCCCATTTGGTTAGCATTCATTACTATGAACCTGACCTCAGACTTCATGGCCCTCCTTGGAGAAATTCATGCCCCCATCCCATGATATCTCCTTGATCACCTGATTCTGCACCTGAGTACAACTGGCCATGCTTTTTCTGACATATATTCAGATCTGATGGCACCAAAATCTTTGTGGGCTCATCACAGCCTGCATAGCTATTGATTTTTTTTCTAAAGAGAAAAAAAACCATAGGGATGGGGGGTGACCAACCAACTCTTCAGGCAGCCAAAAGATTTCATTTCAGTATTGTCAAAATGAAACATTCGGAACAATTTTTCATTTCTTTCTAAGCCAGAAGGTCTTATATCCTCATAGATGGAATAAAGAAAATGAAATACATGGATTTGCTTCTTTGCTTTGCCATGTTTTAAGTTAGATCGTGTTTTCTTAATTTATTGTCCTGCCATGGGGTTGCCAGGAAATGCCAGTCACTACATACTGCTGAGTTTCCAGAGCAGAGGAATGAGTTGCTCACAACTTCCCTACCCATGGGCTCTGCTGCAATCCACACTGCCCCATCCAGGCAGCCACCCAGCTTCCTAGAAGTGTTTCTGCCCTAAAACTGCCGTTGTTAATTTCCCATCAATTTCCTAATGCGGGTGCTCTCTGCATTGCCAAGATCCGGGACAGCACCTTTAGCCGGTGCTGTGCTGCACAGCAAACTGCTTCCTGGGTGGGGTCTGAGCAAGGCAGGCTCCTCTCCCACACTTTGCCAACAGGTTATTCCCACCAGAATGCTCTTCCAGCCTAGCACCTCGCTGGCCTTCCCTCCAGAACCGCTCAGCAGTTTGTCAGTATGGAGCTGTAAACCCCATCCTCCCTTGCCCACTGCAGCAGAGTCCTCCTGTGCCCTCTCTGGAGCCTGTAACCACCGAGGGCTGCTGCCAGCATCTCAATTGCAAGTTTACAGCACGGCTAAATTGCCCCGTGCTCCCCACAGTTCTCATTCAGCGCTTCCGCCGTCACCCTCTCGCTGGATATCTGGTTCAGATTAATTGGCCCGAAGATGGGGCAGCCTGCATTTGTCTGGATTGTTTCCTGCCCGAGCTGCTAACCTCAATAGATATAATTTTTTGAAAAGGAACGCATTGGCAGACCATCAGAAAGGAAAACTCCCTGACGGTGCAATTATAGTTTAATGTGTAATAGCCATCTGGGAGACACTGAGAAAGCCCAGGAATTTTGGGTGTATGGAAATGCAACTTGCTGCTACGCATGGCAAAAAAAAGGAAAAACCCACTGGAGAGGACTTTGCAACAGCCAGGGGTGAACAGACCCTGTGTGAACCAATAGCTCATTTCCATCTTTACCCCTGATACCATGGCCAGGGAAGGCTCACAAAGAGAAACGTAGGCCAGCCCAGGAAAGGTGGGATCACCTGCAGGCCGGGAGAGCCGTTGCTCCCAGAGATGGGCTAAATGAGAAAACAACACCAACTTGCCCTGATCTTTGGTTCAGTCACACTGATGGAGGGATTAATTCAAACCGATTGACCACAACTTCAGACTTCACATTGCTGTCACATATGATTAAAGCTGATCAAGTTGCTCGCTGCAGATAAATCCCCTGACAAATGCAGCCCCACTATCTGTCCCCGCATTATCAGCCTGCAGCCTGGCTGCTGCCGGGCGGGCTCGCTTCTCCAATGGCTGTGACAAGCAGTTTGCATTAAGGCATTTTAACATATGGCTGAGTTGGGAGCCTTTTGCTGAAAATATCCTGCTCCTCACTCAGCATTTATGTTGTGCCATTGGTCATGTAAGTCATCCCGTGTCGCTTCTAGTGAGGTGACATCCCCTCCTCGTCGCGAGTGATTTGCAATCACGCCGAATTGTTCCACGAGCCTATTATGCAACTGATAGGGCTCTTCAGCACGGCTTTGAGAATAAACGCCAGCCTGAGCATTCAATTATATTCATTCGCGTTACTCCAAAAGATAGCTTGCTTTCGTGAACATCTTTGTGGGGAGAAAATTCTTTTTCAGCAGAGTGCTTGGGAATAAAATGGGTCACAATCGCCAAGGAAGACAGGCTGCATGTTTTATTCACAAGCACATTTTGTGAACGTTTATTGCTACATGCGCCCAGCTCTAGTGAAGATGGACATCTCTAGTTTTCCCTCTCATTTGCCCTCCCTTAGTTCTGATTTTCGTCTCTGGGTATTAACTGCATCCTATTGACATTTTCAGCTACCAACTGGAGGGGAAAAAAAAAGTGGTTCTGGGAAACTATGCAAGAAAAAAAAGTTTACTCCCTCCTAAACCTTTTCCTTAAATTCAATTATATCACTCTCACCCGCAATGATCTAACGGCCATTTACAGAGTCCATATCAGATGCAGCCACACGGTTTCTGCTGAGCAAAAATTTCTCTGGCAAAATGCCACTTCATTTACTGGTGAGCTGGTTTGCTCAGCGCATCTCAGCTCTGACAGATTTTCACCAGCTAAGGATTGCAGGATGAGTCCAGCAACACTCCTGGCCCCATCCTTGCCTCTCAGGGGGGTGCCAGGGACCCTCTTTTTCTCTCTTGGCCCCAGAAGCTCTCCCAGACATTTGGTTTCCTTGGCCAGGTAGCAGCAGCTGAGGTTTTATGGAAATTTCTGTGTGGAGTGCTCACACTTCCAGGTTTTCAGGCCCAGACTGAAATGGTGGGAGACAGAGTCTCACTGACCAAATGCACACACCACTGGTCATGGTCCAGCTCAGCCACCCTGCTTTCCAGGTGGCTTTGGGCACCAGAATGACTTCTTACAAACACTGCTGCTGAAGACTGGAGAGGACCTCCAGTGTTATAGGAACCCAGATTTTTCATTCCAGAAAGGTCTTGAACCTCAAGCTCATCACATCAGTGTGTTGGGCTCAGCAGGAGTAAAGAGACCAAGAAAATATCAACCAGCACAGGGAGGCTGTGTGTGTGTGTGTGTGTGTTAGAGCCTGTCAGCCAGGAAGCAAAATGGAGCCCATCTCCTTCTGCTCTAGAAATCAACACCAAGAGTGAAGGATGGAGGGAACGAAGACACAGTATCCTGGATGAGGAGGAAGACAAGGCAGAAGGAGTTTCTGGCTTAACCAGCTCTCTTCTGTAAAGGCTGTTCCTTTCTTCTGCCTCAGAAAGGTCAGTATGGAAAAGGAAAATCATTTTTTAAAAACAGCTCTAAGATAAAGATAGGCAAAATAAAAAACTCTCATACAAAAAAAAAAAAAAGAGAGGAGGAAGAGGAAAAAATAAACAAATATATTCTTGGCTTTTAATTCATGTTACTATCCGGGGAAATATTCCTATCTTCCAAGACAATTTTTTCTATGCTACTCACATCTCTTGGAGCGAGCATTTGATGTAGAGCACACATGTGCAAGGACGGCTGCACGGGAGGGATCCAGTTTTCCTCACAACCGCTGAGAAACAGTCACAGATGGCTGCAGGGATGGCAGGGCCAAGAGAAACCATCCAACACCCCACTGGGTGGGACTGATCTTGCCCTGAGTGGTGTCACCACAAGAGCTCTGGGGTAGCCACTGTGCAGATGGGCACAGACGGGTCACTGTGCTGTGATGTCCGCATCTGGTACAGCAGGGCCCCCAGAGGTCCCTGTGTGGTCAGGGGCCACTGTGCTCCACACAGGCCACCCAGCATCTCCTTCCCGCCAGGAGCAAGGGAAGAAGACTGGCTGGCAATGCTCCTGCCACTAAAAGCACAACACTCTCCTGCCACCCCCTCCTGGATGAAGGTCTGAGAGCATTACGCAAATCAGTTTGTTAAGCAAGGCCCACTGCTCTTCTTTGAGGTACTGAATCGTTATTTCCATTCTACAGGCAGGGAAACAAAGGACGGAGCGAGTGAGGGTGTTTGTGTGAGATCCCATATGTTCTCCATTACAGACCAGGGCGCTTCCTGGCTGCAGCACGACCTGACTGAAGTGCTAAATAACATCCAACATTTGTTCCTTTCATACATCCACACCAACCAGTAGCAGGAAGCACAGTTGCAAACTCATGGAAACCTGGGAGGTCTGGGGAAGGGTTTGGGCTCCAGGCATATGTGCTCTGGGATCCAGAGAGCAGAAATGCCAGATGTATTAACCTCTGCAACGAGATGCACCTCCTACCAAGGGTCAGACAGGACACGACTGCTTCTAGCTAGCTGGAGCGTTTGCTTTGCAGAGAGGCAGGTTTCTAAGCACCCTCCTTTCCTCCCCTGACTGCAAAAGGGCAGGAGGAGAGGTGCCAGGACACCATCAGGAGAAGGGAGGAGCAACAGCTAGGCAAAACCACCACCCACATGAAGCCACAGAACATCAATGGTGGCCTCCTCACAGCTTCTGGGTCCACATGGGCCTGCCTGACACACCATGGTCCTACCACCCTTTCACCAGGAGGTCAAACCAGCAGGTGATGCAACTCTCGTGCCTCCTCCACAGCACAGCCACATAGTCACTGCAGAGGGGCAAAAAAGCCTTTATTTAGCCAGCCCAATCCAGGAAAGCACAACCACAATGACAGGCACAGAGCACACTGTCCCAGACAGATACAGCTGAGAGTGGTGAAGGCAGCAGAATTATTCCTGATGAACTGAGAGATCATGCTTGGACCAGCACCACCACAACTCTGGAGGGTGACATGGGCCTACAAGAGTCTGGATGTGATCCTCATCCAAACCAAAACTCTGGCCCCTCTTAATATTACCACATAAGTCCCACTGAACCCCAATAAGCCAAGATTTATTGTCGGAGTTTCTCTGCTCAGAAACATGATGATGCCTTGCAGTCTACCCATTGCATTGGGGGCTTCACTGGGGATTGGTCTAAATCACTTCCAGTGGGTCCCTTCCAGCCGAAATTAAGCTTTGATCCCACAGCTCTCCAATTTTGAGGGAAGAGGTCTGAGCCAAAGCACCACTCAAGCGACAACATTGGTCTTTACCGCATAATCACTTTTATCCTCAGTGCATCTTTGAGGGAATTGTTCTTGGTTTCGGCTTGTAAAAACAACATCTCTGTGGAGACACAGCTGCAGCTGTGTTAACATGGCTGGTCACCCAGAAACTTCTGAAGGGAAGCTGAACCATTTCAACTCACTTCACAAAGAGGATGCTGCCTCACCCTCTGCTTTGAGCCTCAAAGCCGTGGCAGTGGTATGAGAGAGGGCTTCCAGTGTGTGAGCCAGATTACCCCCAAAACACACATGCAGAGCCCAATCGGATTTCCTAAGGAGGCTAAAAAGCTGTGGCCTCCCCATTAGCACCAACAAATCACCCTGCTTAACACATGTGTTTCACAGTATCCAAAGTCACATCCAGCCAGGGCCCCAGAGCAAAGATTATGTTAGAAACAACCTTTCAAATCTGAATCACCTCCTCAGGGTGCAAAGGGCTGTACAGAAGAGATTTGCTCTCCTTGGGTAGCCTGGATGCTTTTTCTGTCACAGCGTGCCAGTCCAGAAGCAAAGGGAGGAGCTATGCACCAGACAGCAAGTGCCCATTTACTGTGTTTGTACCTTTCCTGCTGAAGATAAAACTGCAGGTGACAGGAAACTCGCGCAAATACTCAGCTAATGGCTACAAACAGCAACACGCTGCCCTGCGAGCCTCCTGGGGCTGTGGGGTTTCCAACATCCTTTCCCAAGACCTGACATCCACAGCTCTTTCAGCTCGCCTTGACGGTCACTCCACAAAACGCGGCCGAGCAGCATTCACCCACATCCAGCCCCAGCCACTCATCTCCTTGGCCACAAGACAAATAATGTGCTCCAGCTCTGCCTCATCTGGGCTAGCCTCTTGCCTTCCCACGCAGAACAGCTGGCTCCATCCAGGCTCACATGTTTCCGAAGGACCTTCTGGGGGCTGCACCAACTTTCCACTAACACTGAGCTTTGTTTATGCCCAGAGGTCTCCAGGTCAGCAAGCTGCTGGGGGTGGGGAGCCTGAGCCATTGGTTTACTGTACACAACAAAGGAGAGGCAGAGCAAAACGAGCTGAGGATACTCCCCATGGTGGTAGCATGAGTTGCCATCCCCTGACTGAGCAGATGAGAGAGCTCACTGAAAAATAAAACAGCTTACGCAAAACCTGGCTCTGTTAGACATAAATACAACTGTTGTGACTCACCATAAGGTTGGGATGAAGGCATGAAAAGAGAGATGGAACTGGAAGCAGCACTGGTGTCACTTCTCTGAGGAGGCTGTTCTGAGGAGGCCATGAAGGATGCACAGTACATCTGCTGGACATTGCTTCCTGCCTCACGTCTGTTCTGAACAGAAAAGATAGACATAAAGGGGGAAAAAAGTGAAGATCACATGACCAATTTAGGACCCTAACAACAGTGAGACACTCAGCAGGCTGAGACCAGTAGAGGAGGAAACTGGGTTGAGTATCAAGGGTGCTGCCGGCACAGCACTGCAGGGACAAGCCAGTATCTTTCAATATATTTTACTCAAAGGTTCGCCCCAAGTATCACTCTCATGGCAAAAATGTTGCTTAGAGCAAGATGCTACCACCCTCAGGGGCACCACAGAGCCTGGCCATGCCTTCCCCAGAGGACTCAGAACCTTCCTCTGACTCAGGACTCCCTCCCACACCACGTCACATTGCACCACATCCCTTTCAGGTGAGTTAATGTCTGTTCATCCGCTTCAGTGGAGCCTCTCACAACACATGGATGCATTTGGGGTCAGTGCAGACTGGGAAGAGGGATGGAGACACTCGGCACAGCTCTTTTTGCTGCACGTTGCCTTAGCACTGGGACAGGCCACCACTAGTGCTCAGGTATGCAAAGCCATAAGCTGGTTTTGCACAAGTCAAATCCCATAAAGCCAACACTTCTCAGTGTCATCCACATACCTCCTCACAGTTCTGGTCTCTCAGTCAGAGGCAATTCACTCTGAGCAGCAGGAAGCTGTTACTTAAGTGCAGAGCACAACTAGGGAAGCAGTTGAACTCTGGCTGCAGCTGATGCCCTTTGCCCAGGGCTTAGGCCCTGCCCCTCTGCAGAGACTGGCAGCTCTGGGCAGGAGCACTCCATCACTTACAAAACCCCCAGCAAGGTGGTCCTTGAGAGCTCTGGGCAAACCAGGAAGCAGCGAGGTGCAAGAAACCTCCCCAGGAATGGCTGGTGTGCAGTGCTGAACGCTCAGCAGCAGAGTCAGGGGATACCCCATGACCTCACCTTCCCTGGTGCTGCAGCACAACACAGCCTGGCTGCCTGCTCCCATTCCATCAACTTGGACGCCCTACCACAAGCTGCACCCTCCAAAAAGCCACAAGCCTTTGCTGATGCCAGCAAGCCACACTGAAACCTCTCCTGGCTGCTCAAGCACCCACATCACTCACCTCCGTCGCTGCCGCTTGTTGCACCCCAGCTTTCCACTTTTCCCTCAGCTCCTGCATACGAGCAACACCTCCCAACCCATCCAATGCCTCATCCAGGACACAGCTGTGCTTAGGCGGGCTGGGTACGGCCATCCAGTCCGTCCTGGCAAGAGCAGGGGTCTGCAAAAGCAGTTGTCAGGTTTTTGCTCTTGCAACACGGATGGATATTGCCCCTCCCTGAGGGGGACTCCCGCCGGAGCACAGCATAGAGCGTCCCACCAGAGGAAAGCATTTTGTCAAAATGCTGCATTTGTACCCTTAAAACAGGGCAGGGGGGTTCACTGAGGGAGCGCACACAGAGCCCATTTTAACAAGCCACACGTTGCCCCAGGAAAATGCCTTGGACAAACATGATTTCAAGAGGCACATCTGCAGCACCTAGCAGCTTCAGCTGACAGCCTGAACAAGCAGGAGAGACAGGCATTATGGAAAACAGAGTCAGAAACAAGGGGGAAAAGAAAGACCAGAGGAGCAAAGACAGCCTAACAACAAAGGCTTGTCTTTTCCAGAGAGAGGGAAGAGGAGTGTGTGTGTGTGTGTGTGTGTGTGCGTGCCTGTGCAAAGTAAATGAATATTTTTTTTAACTTGAAGTTGTATGGAAAAGGTGCCTATATACACACAGTCTGTAGCAGGAATTTAGTACAGAGCACGCAGTGCCTTTGTGCTTAATAAGTGAGGATGTGCACGTAATGTGAGTTACATGTGCAGTGTCTGGGCACAGCTATGGAGCATGAAATGTTTATTGTGTCACGCACTGACTAAGAGGGGGGTGCTCACCTGAGGAAGGGAGTTGCGGGGAAGTGATGCAATTAGGGCGTTAAGTGTACACAGCAAAGCCACGCAGCAGAGCATGTAAAAACCATTTGTTGGTAGAGATTTCATGCCTGAATCTGCAAGCACCCATGAGCACATGTTTGGGGACTGGGGATGAAGAGTCCATCCCCGCACACGTGAGAGAAGGAAAGATCACGGGATGCTCACGGTCCCAGAAGGGAAGCAAGGCGGAGATGCTGCAATGTGACTGCATGGGTCAAAATTCACTCCAAATAAATGGCCAAGAGCTTTATAATCTGGCTGAAATTGGTGTTGCACCCAGCCACCCCTCAGTGCAGCAGGGCTCTGCATTTCTCCAGCCTGACACCTTTGATTTGAAGTCTGATGGCTCCATGTTTTCATCCTTCAGAAAACCCGGATTTTCAGGGAGCACCATTCAACCAGTATTAACACAAAGATTAAGAGTCACAGAATCATCTGTGTTGGAAAAGACCTCTGAGATCACGGAGTCCAACCACCAGCTCAGCACTGCCAAGCCCACCACTAAATCAGGTCCCTAAGCTCCACATATACTGATCTTTTAAACACCTCCAGGGATGATGATTCAACCCCTTCACTGGGCAGTCTGTTCCAACGAGTGTTCCAAAAGCCAGGGTGTAGTGGCAGCTCAAAAAGACATCCAAGCCCGGCACTGCTTCCAGCCTGATGCTCTTGCTCAATGAGGTGGGGCATTTTTCTCCTTCCTCAAAACGCCACCGTGGTTTGAATGCAGGTGCTCTTTTACTGAAATCTGCATGTTTTGGGGGAGAGATTTTCGGGGGGAAAAAAAAAAGGATCATGTTTTGGCCCCCGAATTGCTGCGTGGTGACAATACTCTTGCATGTGCCCCTGTGTTTTATATGGGGGCGCGCACGGGCATGTGCGTGGGGTCGGGGAGAGAATTTGGGGCAGGAGGAGAGGGGATGCAGAGGGGGGATGCAGGCGGGAGAGGCTCAGCCGGCTGCTGCCCGCTCCGTGCGCTTCTTTCATGGCACAAAGCTGCGAGTTCCGAAGAAGATGAAAACGGCTTCACAGGGTTTGTGCAAAGGAAGGTGGGGCGAAAATAAAAAGGAAAGGGAAAGGGAAGGGCACAGCAGCAGAGCCGTGCCCGGAACAGTTGTTTCCAGGTGCCCTCTCCTGGCCTTGCGGGGGTTTCTCCTCGGGGCTCCGGGGCAGCCCCAGGCACCTCCCGGAGGTTGGGGGGCTGAACTGGGGTGCTGGGCAGCGGGCAGGGGCAGGGAGGGCTGGTGGTGCCCGCAGGGCTCCGGCACGATGTGCCTGCCCGGGTCCCGGCTGCCCTCCGGTACGGCACAGTCACGTTTGGGCACCTTTCGCCAAAAAACTGTCTTCTGTGAGCAAATGCGCGGCACTGGTGAGGCCACGCCTCGAATCCTGTGTTCCGTTTCGGGCCCCTCGCGAAAGAAAGGCATTGAGGTGCTGGAGCGAGTACAGAGACGGGCTATGGAGTTGGGGAAGGGTCTGGAGCAAAAGTCTGATGAGGAGTGGCTGAGGGAGCTGAGGGTGTTCAGCCTGGAAGAAAAAGGAGGCTCAGAGGGGACCTTCTCACTCTCTACAGGTGACTGAAGGGAGGCTGTAGCCAGGTGGGGGTCGGACTCTTCTCCCCACGTAACAAGTGACAGGAAACGGGCTCAAGTTGTGCCAGGGGAGGTTTAGATTGGATATTACAAACAATTTCTTCACCAAAAGGTTGGTCAGGCACTAGAACAGGCTGCCCAGAGATGTGGTGGAGTCACCATTGCTGGAGGTATTTAAAAGATGTGTAGATGTGGCACTTACGGACACAGTGGTGGATTTGGCAGTGCTGGATTAATGGTTGGACTCAATGGCCTTAGAGGTCTTTCCCAAGCTAAATGATTCTATGATTCCAAAGATTTGTGGCTTTTTTTTTTTCCCTTTTGCATGACCTCCACACCATCCCCATATGTGGAAACAGAATCCCCTCAAGACCTTTCTCTACTCAGCATCAGCTTCCCCTGCTGAGTTTCTGCAGCCTCCACAGCTGACACCACGCACTGAAATAGGTAACCAGGGGGCAAGGAGTGATTTACACAGCAGAACAAAATAAGAGAAATAAAGTTAGGAATCCTGTAGAAACTAAACCCTTACTGTATTTACACAATGTGACCTGCAGATTAATGTGCTTCCCAAAAAAGGAGGGTAAGAAGGAAGGGTAGAGAATAGCATGTGGGTTGTTCTACAGTTCTGTTCAAAATAAGGTTGAAAAATCCCTGCATCTTTAAAATCAAAAACATGATGGTGGTGTTCATCTGGGGAGAGTGCTTTCAGTTCCTTGTTGCCCCTTGCCCAGCTGTGGTCCCCGTTCCAGTTCCTCCACCAGAATTAGCAGTGTCAGATGTTCCAGGATTCCTTCTGCTTTGTGGGGAATGAGGAGGCACACACAGGACAAAGGCATTAGAGGCCAGGAAAGACCTAAGATGAGCTGCATGGCCTTAATCCCACCTCTGCCCTTCCGCTGCCACTCAGCCTTGAACACATCCCAAACACTGAGTCTCTGACATCGTTTTTTGTCTTCCGGAAAACAAGTTTTCTCAACGCACCCTCTGGGAAATTTCAAGGCAGCAGACAGGGAGGTTTGCCATGTGTTGTGGAAGTGGTTAGAACACGTCTGAGCAGCTGCAAGAGGAACCAAAACCTGAAACTGATTGTAGTGAAGATCACAAGCAGACAATAGTGATTTGTGTCTCAAATACAAATAACAGAAGCCAAGATCTTAAGAGAAGTCTCTAGTCTTGACCACTTGTATCTCCTTGGGTGCAAAATGAGATCTAAATTAGATGGCCAGTTAACCATTATCCTGTTTTTGCATTGGGCTTATCTCTTCTACAGGCACAACATACACTCTACTGGGGGAAAGTATGTGAGGGCCATCAGAGTTCAGGAGTTTGGATGAGCTCCCTTTAAGCCCGGCCTGTGATAAACAAGCCTGACAAAACTGTGTATGAAGCCCGTAACAATAACAGCTTTCACACTGCCTATTTTAAGGAAAAGCTTTATGGATGCAAAATACAGGCCTACTAGTCAGGATGTAAATTACTGCAAGGGAGGAGTAAAAGGCATGGGAGGAAGGGCACAGAGCCATGGCTGAGCTGTGCTCATGTGGTCCCACTAGATGACAGCACCAACATGTTCTTGTGCACCCCACGCTCACACCAGCACCAAGCAGGCTGCTCTAGGCAGGGCACCTGCAGCCTCCCCTTCTTGACCCTGGAGACAGCCAAGAGCCCGGCTGAATGAAGCACTTGGGCCAAATCCTGCAGACAGGGCCTTGCTCTGGAGCTGCTAGATAGTTCTGTGCTGTAAACTGCCTTCCCTGCCTCGAGGTGTGCACTGGCTAACAAGTGCTGCATCCCTAAACTGTTGTCTTCATTGTATGGCCAGCCCACAAATCCCCCTTCTCCACCAGTGAGTCTAAGCAGCTCCCTGAGCAGCAGTGGTCCAGCTGGCCCTTGAGCATGAGTCCAGCCTTGTGTCCCTTCCTCCAGCCATGCTGTTCACCACCCAAGGTAGAGACTGCAGCCCAGAGCACACAGCTCTGGGCGTTAAACAGGCAGAGCACAGGATTCCCATGCTTCCTGCACACAATTTCCCCCAGGGAATGTCTGCAATGGTACATTTTAGGTAGGGCATCCATCCTGGCCCACTCTGGACTGTACCTGACCAAAAGGCTGACCCTAAAGTGGTGGCAGGTAGCCACTCTAGTTCAGCCTGCCAAAGCTGCCAAGAGACCCATGGCAGAGTTCCATGGCCTGGGCTCCTGGCTGGGTGCCACCACACCATCTGCAGACAAGTTTCTGTTTCCAAGACACGACTGCCCCATGACACCCTCCGCTTGCTCTTCACGCAGCCACGTGACACTGGGAGCTGGGAGAAGGAGCAGAGCAGCCGGGTCCCACGTGGGAGATGGGCCAAGTGTCCAGGCCCAGGCAGCCATGCCCATCCCAAGACTCAGCCCACACAGGTTCAGGGCCTGCGGTGCAGTCTGCAGAGCTGGGCTAAGCCTCACCTGTCCCACCTGCAGAAGTATCACCTGCATCTTTTCTTTCATCCCAGCTTCCTGCAGCAGTTTTTTTTCCAAAAGGATGCAGCACCTTCCTTTTACACCTGGGAGAAGCAGAGCTTTTGCTTCCCTTCTGGTCAGTCTAGCTCTGTAAACCTTTCTTCTGTACTATTTCTTATGAGGCCTTCAGAAGCACTTGTCCTTCAAAACTCCAGGAGAGGGAGAGGACCAGCAGTTCCCGCTGTTTAACATGTGTGTACATGTGTTGAGTTAGCTGAGACAGCTGCTTTGGTGCCCGCCAGTCGTGGTGCACTTTTTCATCTCTAGATAAGACATCACACCTGCATTTGCCTAAGGTGCTCTGTCACAGATGCTCTTCCCTAGCACAGATGTTTTGAGACAAAGGAGATTCACAGCTACTTCTTCTACAGTTGCCATCTTGAAATGCCTCTCCTCACGTTGTTGACATCCCCTCTAACCCTGGCACCTGTGGTTCTTCGGATATGCTGTTTGGAGGTTTTCCAATTTAAGGGAAATCCTGATGTGATGTTCCCAACATCAACAGAGAGGCCTACTGCCGGTAACATCTGATTTTCAGAGACATACATGTCCAGCCTCTTCTCCCTAGAATATAGCCCAGCCAAACTGTACCTGTGGTAAGGAAGAGGGGTGAGAAGGACAAGAATGAACCTGATAAGAGAGTGTAGTTTGGCAGCAACAATCAGGGATGTATTTGTTGTTCTCAGCAGCATCAGACAGGGCAGCCCACCTGTGGCCTGTATTTCTAGGCAAGACAAGATGTCTGAAAGCAAGAGAGTGGGGACACCATTTATTTCCATCCCTTCTTCCTTACTAAACACACCTTCCTTTGGAAAATTTTTGATTCCAATCGACTCCTTCAACACTTGGTATTTAATTTCCACTAAAGGGCCTAAAGGCTCCTACAAGTCGCTTGCTGTGCAGACTAGTTTCCTTCCTGACAGTGCTTTTTAAAAACTTCCATGTTACTTGGTTCCTCTTTTGCAGTGGCTAGCTTTAGGCTAAGCTTGTCTCATCTTAAGCTTTGTCATTTATAAATGGCTAAAAGAAAAATAGAGTCTGTAGAAACTGTAAGCTCAGCAGAAGAGCGTTGGAGGTTTTGCTGGTTGAGTTTTGGGTTTGAAGATACTGGCACTTCCTACCAGCAGTAGGAACCACATCCTCATTCTGCCCTTTACTACAGTGGCCCTGGCTACTGAAATCACTGAAGGCAACTAGAACTGGTCACTACAGTGACCAGTGTGTCTGCAGCACACAGGCCTTGCAGTCGCCCTTGCTGTTTGTACAGCCTGGTATTGTACAGCCATTCCCGGAGACACAGCTCCCTCAGGTGGTGCCTTTAACAGCTGGAAAACCTCCAGGAAAGCAGAGGTGGAAGAGAAGAGCAGTGCCAGCATAAACTGATAGCTACAAGTATTCCCTTCTCGTGCAAGAGGAGAAACCCCATTCCCAGCGGGAATACGAATAGGAGCATCACAGGAGCATCCCAAGGCTGCAGACTGCCCTTGCTCCCCCTGGTGTACCATGTGCCTATTGCTCAGGGCAGGGCAAGTCACAAGGGACAGACAGGACACAGTGTCGTTGTGAGATGAGTCAGGAGTAAGAGCAGAGCAGGGGCAGAGCAGGGCAAGCCCCCAGTGCCCTGGCACAGAGCTCCTTTCTAGGAACTGCCCAGCAGGATCCTCCAGAAAACCTGCCAGCAAGCACAGGGGGCTCAGGGGCACCCAGCCAAACGGGGAAGGGACTGACGCAGGCTTTGCGAAGAGCCCATCATGGAAGCACGTGATGTGCATGCATGTTTTGTGAAAGAAAAGCTGGAGACCAGGGCACCCTTCCATAGGAACTTGTTGGCAAACAAGCAAGCCTTTATTTCATTGCCGTTATTCACGGGAAAGCTCGCTTTGGCTTTAGCAGAGGAAGAGGGGTTTGCCTCACTCCGGCTGCTGGGAGCAGCCGTCCCGGACGTTTCATCCTGCGGCTCTCCGAGGGCTGGTTGCCCAAATGCACCAGCCTTACCGCCCGTCCCCATTTCCCTGGTGGTGAGCCAGGGAGTGGCGAACACAGAAATGCAGTTTGGGGGTGTCTGCAGGCGGTGCTGTTTCAGAGCTGCTCCCCTCAGTGGTCAGCAGTGACCACACCAAGGGCATCTCTCCTCGCACCCCTCTGCACCGTGCTCGCTCGCCTGCCCCATGCCACACCAAAGGGCTGGAAATGAAAGCAGGTGTTTGTGTGGGAGGCCAGGCAGCAGCCAGAAACACTTGTCTGCTGTTTTTACGTAGGCAGAGAAAGCATGTGGGAAATGCAACCAGTGAGCATCTCTGTTGCGGCATTATCTCTTCCTGTTATCTCGAGATGCAGCCGAGGCAGAAACTGTCGAACAATAGCACCCAAACCAAAGGCAGGCGAGGCACTGGCACCTCACTGAGGTCAATGCTCGTGATAGGCAGGTGGGGAGGATCAAACATCGCCTTAGCAGGGCCTGACAGCACTGAGCTCTGCGCCCAGGCTTCACATGCCCAGTGAGACTCAAAAAGGGGAATAGGCACAGGCTGTGCACTTTCCATGGCAGAAGGCAGCGAAGAGGTTCCTTTCAGAGCCGGAAATCTTCCCTGACAGCACCGGCAAAGGGAGCCATCAGCAAAGCAAGCCAGAAAGGGGCTGCTCAGGGTAGGCACGATCACGAGGAACCATGCACTGAATCCACAAGGACAGCTTGGAAGTCCCCTCGCCTCCCTTAGGCTGACGTGCATAGGTGGAGTCCAGAGAGGTCATTCAAAGAGGAAGAATAAACCATCCAGAGTGGGCGTTTTGTAGGAAAGGAAAGCTAGAACAGACAGTTATGGTGGGAAGTGTCACAGGAGGTGAGAACAAGGCAGCTGGTCCTCAGATGGAAACAGGAGTGGGAAGCAGGAGGCCCAGCAAGGCAGGCAACTCATGCCCCTGCCCAAAGGGTAAATTGAACTTCAGATGGGAGCTCTGCACAGAAAGAGAAGCCACATCCCAGGACTGAGAGTGTGACAAAATTATGTGACTCAAATCCTACTTCCTGGTCATCCAGCTCATCTCAAGCAGCCGTTTCTGTGCCCGCCCTTCCTCTTCACCTGCCCTGTTGTCCTGTGTGCCACATGCACAGAGCCTGGCTTATTCTCTGGGCCAGCTCAGCTGATCCCTGCCCTCCTCCTCTGCCCCTAAACCCCTGCCTGGAAGCCCTGGACAGTAGCTGGCAGATGCTTTACTGATCACAACGTGAGGTAGCTCCTCATGTGCCTGCTCTTTTCTGCCCACAGCTCCCTTTCACACCTTCCTGGCTCCACCAGAAGGTCCAGGGGAGCAGCAGCCGTGTCATGCTTTGGGAAAACTCCTTCACCTGTGTCCCTGCTGTTCTTGGGGAAAAAGCAGCTCCCCCTCACAAAGGAAGAGCAGTTATGGTGAGGGGGCTGTAGCAGAGCAGAGGGGAATTTCAGTTTGGGGTGAGCACCAGAGGCCCTCAAGCAGCTGCTCTGACACCTCTCTGAAAGCGTAAAGGCTGAAGCTGCACCTCTGAGGGAGGTTTTCACATGGATTAATTCTGGGAGAGAAAATCTGTATCTTCTGCAGAACCAGCCATTGCTCTTTTCGGTGCCTGCTCAGTCTGCCCATGTGGTGAGTGCTACAGGAGCACAGCACAACCACAGACCTGCTTCGTTCACAGGGCTGCACCTCCCTCCCATTCCTTCAGCGCTGGCTCTGGGGCACACCACCAAGCACAACCAATCCCTGCTAACACCCAGGCACCACAAATTGCAGCTCTCCAGACAGAGGCAGCAGACAGACAAGGACAAGCCCAGCACATGGATCATCTCATCCCCCTTAAGAAGAATAGGAAAAAGCACTTCATCTTATGACTCAGTAGACGCATCTGCAAAAGAAGAACCAAGAAAGCTTACAGCCAGAATCACTAGAGCCAAGCACATCCTGTTATGTGTTAGGTCCCAACAGCAGCTCATTTTCCAGAACTGAAACATCCACTACAGCATAAAAACCTGAGATTTGAATGCTCCATGACACATGTTCAGAAAAATGAAGTTCTCCTTGGTGCCTTTTTGACAAGTCAGCATTTTTTCTGAGCGTGTCATGGAGCGTTGATAGTCACCATTGTTTTTGTGATGTCTCAGTGTACAAGTATCGTCCATTGCAGTGCATCAGGAACAAACATGAGACAAAGAAAAAAAAAGGAGTAAATAAAAAATAAGTATTGCTCCGGTGAGCTTTCCATTGCACAGGCATACTCTGTGCTAGTAGTATTTTATTGCCTGCCTGACAAGGACTGTGTTTTGGTGTAAATCCACCCAAGAGGGATAAATCTTCTCTCCCTCTCTCCCAGGAAGGACTCCCACACCTGTAACCACAGAGCAGCCCCAGTAAAACTCTGGTGGTGCAGGACAGGCAGAGCATGCTGCCATCACAGGCAGGCACAGCAGCTGTGCTCACCCACACCAGCCTGAGCCCGCCAGCTCCTGGCACTTCTGCACCTCCCAGGGATGGTGTGACACCTCCTGCATCCCTGCTTCCGTGGCTTAGGGACCAAAATGTTTTTGTTGCCTCCTGAGATACTGAAGTACCAGCATAGCTGTGAACTAAGATCCTCTGCACCCTGTCTTTTTATTCATTCAGTACAGGGATATAGCATATGGTATGTTGCAAAATAAACCACGAAACATTTACCAACTACAACTTTAAATAGCAAAACCCGAAAATCAGCTGCAGAAAGCTAAGGCGAGAGCAAGTGGCACACCCAGGGCTGTTGCCGCTGTCAGAGTTCAAGTGAAGTGACTGAGCTCTGGAGGAGACAGAGACTTCCTTTTCCTGACAAGTTTGCCTCCTTGCCCTTATAGCAGAAGATAAAAATAGTCAGATTTCTCAGGAGAAACAAAGCACGGCTATTTTATCTCCCCTGGCACATGTGGGATAGGCCAGCCCAAGAGAGGTATTAGGTGTTCTTCTGCCTGACACAACAGCAAGCTGGCTGGATGTCTCGTGCTCCGTGGCTGTTGCAGATTTCCCCTCCTTCACCTGCTCTGCCTTTTATCCCAGATGGGCCATTGTACCCATCCAGACACTGCTCTAAAGCAGGCCTGCGCTCTCAGCTCCTCAGCTGTCCTGTAGAGGCACTTAAGGACATCCCCAAGGCCCAGAGGAGCAAGCGGTGTCCAGCACATGGAAGGTGATGCAGGTGCACATATTGCAGTCCAGCTTCTCCCTTGGGGATGCAGATCTCTCAGCAGCTCCCTACCATCCCCTGGTTATACCTGAGGTGTTACCAGCAAAATCAAGAGACGCCATCCCTCACCCTCAGAAGGAGGCCCTGAGATGGAAAGCCATGAAAATTCCAACAGTGCCACCAGTAATCCTACTGGTTTGCAGTTTATAATGCTTGTTTCTCAAGCCAAAGGATAGCAGACCTCTTCTACGCCAGAAAAAAATTGTCTGGATAGCCAAACAGACTTATGCTGAGAATAAAGGTTTGTTTTATTTGCCTAAAATTCACAGAAAACTGAGCTGAAACAGTCCTTGGAGAGGCCATGTAGCCCATTCCCCTAGCCCTTGGCAGGATAAAGAGGCTTCACAGAATGTTGTCTCATCCACCCTTTGAAACCCCAGTGCTGAAGAACCTCTCCCAGAAACCTGTGTTTCATTTAAAAAAAAAATACTGACCTAACTCTCCCTTGCTGCAGTTTAATCCCACAGTTTCTTTTCTTAACACAGTGGAGAAAGGCAAAAGTTTATTCCTTTCCCATTCGTGTTTTTCCCACACAGGTGCTTCAAGGCTCTCACATGTCCTTTCAATATTTTCTTCTCTGCATAATATGACATAAAACCTTTCAACTTCAGGCAAATATTTAATTACATACAGCTACTTTTTGGTCCAGGAGGCCATGTGTTTGGTGCTGAAGCCGGAGAGCTGTCCTAACATGTAGCAGGAGATAAAACCCTGTAAGATCCATAGGTCTATTTTGTCTCAGTTGATCTTTAGCTTCCTCTTGGTGTAAAACCATCCAAAAAGCACGAAGACAACAAAGGCGCGGTGAGAACAAGTGAACCACAGAAAGACACAAGTTTCAAGGCTCAGTGCTCCATATCCATATCCTAACATGAAGACACTCGAAGAAAAATGGCCACAGGGATGAATGCCCATCACCTTGAATCTCCTCCACTGGGTGTCTTCCTGTCCATTTGATGCTCTCTCTAATTTTCTGCAGCGAAAGCCGCCGTTTCATAGCTGAGCGCTACACAGGGCTGGGCAGGAGGGGCTGCCGGCTGTCGGAAACTTGCTTTTCCCAGTGAACGGTGGAGCAGAGAGACCAGCATCCCTCCTGCCAGGGCGCCTGCTCAAGGCCTTTCTCTCGGGAGGTTCGGAGCCCGTGGCTGCGTGCGGGCCCGCGGCTGGGGCCGCGGGGGCAGCGCCTGCTGCCGCTCCTGGGGCTGGGGCTGGGGCTGGGGCAACAGCAGCGGCCGCTGCTGCACTCGCAGCTGCTTCGGGGTGGGCGGAATCTGAGGCAGCTCCCGCATCCCCCTCTCACGGTCCGCGGGCAGAGGCTGCATCGCTCGCTCCTCTGCAACAACAGAAGGACCCCACAGTCAGGCGTGTACTAAGAAGAAGTCAAAAGGCCAGAGAGAAACGTCCTCGGCCCAAGCAAGAAAAAGACAAATATTGGTTTTTAACCTGCCACTCTCAGGTGTTCCTGCTGTCCCAGAGAACAACAAAAATTACCTTTGCCTGCACATCCCAGGCCAACATGAGAGCTTTTGGCTGCCTGGCTGAGATCAAGGTACCGGGAGCATTTGGGGCAGCTCTGCCCTGTCTGTTGGGGGAACCAACTTTGTCGGGGACACCCCAGTAGACATCGACGGACACCCCCATCCTGAGCTGCTCTGTCCTCTTTTGGAGGCTGCTGAAGAGAAAGTGAGATCTAACCCCAGGAAGCAACATCAAAGCACTCTGCCCTGCCATTATCAGTGCTGGGATTTCCAGATACCCGGAAGCCAGAGAGCCCTTTTGCCAGCATTCATTTTCGCACACAGAGAAGTGAACTCATGCCAACTGACTTCTGATCACTGACTCATCATTTCTGAAATATCACTCAACGTAGGGATTGAGGGATTTACCTCTCGGGACAATGAGTTGGCCTTAAATACACAGCAAGCTCTTTCAGAGAGGCTAGTCACCATAAAATAATCACTAAAATATTAGTTTTCTTTTTTTTTCAGACTCATTTTCTTAATTCCTGCTGAATCCAGGCCCAAGAACTGAGAATATGGTGTCACTGCACAGCTGAGGCAGCAATCTGTACCACTCAAAAGAGAACAGCCGTAATGTAAAATAATGCTCAGCTGGCTGTGCTCACACCAGCACTGCGCTCACGAGGTGTGTGAGGGCAGGACTCCGAAACAAACCTTTAAACAACCTCTGCCAGGGCAGCCTCTCTCCTGCTTTAGCCTTCCCTTCCAGGGAGGCCAGATGACTTTCCTTGAGCAGCAGCTCAGTGTCCTCTGTCCACCCAAACCAGCAGCAATGCCCAGGCTGTGTGTAACTCCAGGCAGCCTCTCTGCCAAGTCTCAGAGCCCACTCTCAGAGAATACTCTGGCAGAGTGTTTCCAGCGGTCCTAAAGAAGTGTGAATTTTGGACAACAGATGAAACCTCTGCACGCTGAAAACCTCAACTCTTCAAATGTGCCCCAAGTTGTACCTCCAGTGTCACCGGCCCTCCAAGGTTGTTGTTTTGTAGAGAGGACGAGTTCCATGAGATGCTTGAGGAAACACATAGAAAAGCTGAGCTATTCCTACCCCTTCTCACTATCTACATTCTTTCCAAATGACACTAATAATGTCAAGGATCCCAATTTTCTACCAATTTAATGAAAACAAATATGCTGACAGGATATCCAAGCGTGTTTTAGCCCAACATATGCTCATGGCTGGTGGCCTTGGCCAAGCTTTAGAGAAGCAGTTATTCCCCCACAAACAAACCAAAGGCCTTGTGAACAAGAAGTCCTTTGCTCAAAGCATGTGCCAGAAAGTGAGATTGGCAGTATCAGCTGATCTGCACAGATTCAGCACATGCCAAAACCAGGTTACTGCTCATGTCAGGGCAGAGAGCATGCTCCTGACCACAGGGTTGCTGTCAGTGGGAAGCTCTAACATTTCAGGTGGATGGATAGCAAAACAAAGCCCCTTAAACACTTACCATAAACTTCACGCCTTTTTGTTCTCTTCCTTCTGATACAATAAATAAGACAAATCACAAAGATGACGAAGAAGACTGCACCTCCTGCTATGCTTAAGATGACATAAAAGTCCAGCTTGCCTAGTTAAGGGGATGAAAGAGGATGTTAGATGGAAAGAAATAACTTGCACAACATCTACTTAGAATTCTGTATTTTTTTCCACTGACTGTAAAGAGAAACCTATAGGCACCTCACCCTTTGCCTTTTCCCTGTACACAGCAGAAAGTTGCTACTCCTCATTGTTGAGAATTTTGATTGCTCCCTGATGGATTCAAGTTCTGCAGAAAATTAAAACCAGTGCGTTCATGTGTTCCAGATCATTGTATTTAAATAACCACCTATTTTAGCTGCCAGTGTTACACCGAGGTGTATTCTGCTTTTTCTGTGCTTATTTCTCCCAGAGGAGTGCAAGAGAAGCCCAGGCAGATTCACATATAACTACACTTCCATGCAAAGTTAGCTGAGCTGAGGCCCATCTGAAATGTGCCTTGCCTGTAAAGGTCAAAATTCAAGATGATTGGCCTCAAATGCAGGACCCAAGGGTTCACAGAGGGTAGCAAGGTTAGAAGGAGGTTTGTCTGCAAGATGAGGGATTTTTAATCTACTATGGAGCTGGCAGAGTCCTGCCACTACACAGAAAATTTTGAGAGGTATTTAGTTTGTGTAGGAAGAGTAGTGCTACACAGTTTTAGGGGGTTTTTGGTGTCCGAGAAATGCTGTATTTGTACCTCAAAGATCGTTGGTATTTCTCTGTTAACGATAAGAGAAAAAACAAACTCTCCCACCCAACTCACCATTTCTCAAAGGTGAAAAAAAGTGAAATCAAAGTTATTTAGACAATGGCCAATGTCTGCCTGTAGCAGCAGTGCAGGCAGACCTGTGCTCGCCTGGCTTGTGTCCTGGCCTGGGCAGCTTCTGCCAGCATTCCCTCATCCAGACAAGGTGTTTGGGATAGTTTGCCCCATCTTAAACAGACCTAATCCAGCAGCACGCCTTCATACCTGGCTCCAAAGTCCATGCTACATCCTGTTCACCCCTTCCCAGTGCTAGCACCAGTGGGACTGTGCAGTCCATCAGGTCAGGCAGCAGCAAAAAACCACATTGCTTGGCTGGTTTTGAAATCAGGAGGATTATTCAGCAGGCAACAGCTGCACAGGAGAGCAGAGGCCATCCTGTCCCTCTGCACTTTGCCCTTCAGTCAGCCTCAGCAGACCTGGGATCACTTCAGTAAAGCTTTTATGCCTTAAGGCCTGCTCCCTCCCTTCTCACACCACTGGCTGTCCTTCAGACTTGCACTTTCCCTAAATTCACTATGACAGAAATAGGTAAAAATTGGAAATACTGAGCCAGCTCTTGTAAGACCCCCAACTCTCCGCCAGCTCCAGCAGGAATCTAGAGCAAGAGAATGCTTCAAAGCCGAGCACTCGTGGTTGGGTGGGATGAACCCGAGCCTGGAAAATTCAAGGACTTTTCCCCAGTACTGCACTGGCATTCTGAACTTTGAACTGAACACCATGCCCCGTGTCATACCAGTATGATCTGTCCTTTGTTTGTGCCTTAACTTCCAAAACTTTTACGTGGGAGGGCAGGAAGGGTGACACATATGATGACTTCTTTTGCCTACCGAATCATTTTCAGCATGACTCTGCCCATTTAAAATGCAACTTTAATTCAGTCCTTTTGCTGCATCTGTGGTTTAGAAAGATGGGGCTTCAGCTGAATAGGAAAACCATGGTGCATTTGAGCCATGCTTATCTGACCCGTGTCACCCCAAAGCAAAATTCTCCATAACTTCTCTCCTGATTTCTAGGCCAAGCTGGAGAGTCCAAGCAGCTTATTTTTGCCTTTGCAAGAGCACTCATCCACACCCATGGGTAGCAGGCAACCACCACATTCATAGATATGACTGTGGAGAGGAGAAAAACACAACAGATTTCCCCACAGGAGAAGGGGAGGAGCAAAACGCCCCTCACATCCCACTGCCCTCGGCTTGGCCACCCTGCCGTTAGAGTAGGGATGCCTTAAGGGTAGCAGTGGGGCTGGCAGCAGCAGGATGGGGAGCAGGGAGACGTGATGAGGCTGGAGAATGCCAGGAAGAAAGCACGACTTTGCACCCTGGCTACCACAGCAGCATCAGCTCCCAATAACTGTGTTGGAATCAGACTCACAGCACTGGGAACTCGGGATCTCTGCGCTCCTGGAGCCTGGACCAGTCCTACGGATGTGTGCAACTGCACCACGCTGTGTGCTCCACCCTAGCACATTCTGATGAAAGAGGTTTCTTACCTGAGCACTTAATTACTTTTTCAGCCATTTTTTCACTGACTTGGTTCTTCACAACACATCTGAAGGTCCCAGAATTCCGCCCATGCCATTCCAACATTGTTGCGTTCCTTTGGATCTTTTTGCCATTGGGTTGAGTCAGTTCTATTATAAACACTTCATCCTCAGGCTTCTGTTTCACTTCACACTTGACAGATACACTTTTATTCCTACATTCAGCACTGAGGATTGGCTGAGGGACAGGCTCTGAAAAAGAAGGGAAGGAACAGGCACGTGTGACATGGTTTCTCCTTTTGAAAACCTCCGTTATTAAGCAGAACAGAGAATTAACCCCAAATCACCAGCTAATGAGCTCACAGAAGAATGACGAGCAAATTAGACCTCCACTACAGAAGTAACAAGGCAATAATAAAGAAAAAGCAGTGCAGTAGCCTACATAGTTGGCCCAGTGAAGCAGAGCTGGATGCCAGGCGGGTGAGGGGAGGAAGCTGAGGCTTCAGGTGGATGGGAGGCACTCAGAGCCACAGCCACCTCCAACTCTGGCCCCTGTGTTTTGGTGCAAATGAAGTTGTCCCTGCTCTGCCTGTGCCTATCAGGAGGGATTTTCTCCAAAGTAGGAAAAAGTACTAAAAGCTACTTAGGATGCTCTGTGTGCTACCAACAGCACTCGGCTGGCACGACAGCACAGCATGGAAGCCCATCAACCCAGAATGGAAAACACAAAACAGACACTTCAGCTCTCTGTGAGGTTATGACAGACAAAACTGATTTCTGTCTCTCTTTATGCCCTGCAAACAACTAGCTCCCTTTTGGTTCCAGTTTCCCTATCACTGGTGGCACTGTAAGAGACAGAAAAGCCTGCAGGGTTTTCTTCGAGTAAGGGCAACCAGCAGGGACAGCAAATGGAAAAAAAACTATTTCCACCTTTAAGACCAGATAAACAAAAACATGCCAGTGCCACCCCTAGTTTCAGGCAGTGTAAGTTATAGAGACCATAAATGCTAAAGCAAATAAGGGCTGCTCGTAGCACATGCAGTCAAGGTTCACACCACAACATCTGCAGCCACCCTTTCCTTGTGAAGCCCACTCCTCTTGTGCAAAGTGTAACCTATTATTCAGGGGAACATCCCAGTGGGAAACATTAGAGTCCAGGTGCTGGTGATGGAGTTGTGTGAGGATATCATTGAGACTATTTTTTTTTTTTAACAACTGTTTGTCCAGCCCCAGTAACCAAGGGCCGACCTGGCTGACAAATTATTCTAGCACCCGACAGCTGCTACAGGAGATCCAAAACCATGTGTCAGAGGTAACGCAACCTCTCTGCTGCACAGCAGAGGAAATGATGCAGCACACAGCTGGGTTGGAACATTAACCTTGACCTGAAATGAGGACACCCCAATGACAGTTCAGTGGCTTAAAACACAAGCAAGAAGGATCAGGCCCTGATGACTTCTTGAATCTGGTTACGAAATAATTCCCAAAGCAGTGAGACACCCTCACTGTTCAGCAGCCTGTTAGACACAGGGCATCCTATTGCACCCAAACCCTGCTAAAACCATTCCAGATGTCATTGCTGCCTCCATAAGGCATCATTTCTGTAATCCCAGCTGGTGCACAAACTCAAGATGTCGGCAAATGTGTGCATGCTGGCTGAAGAAGGACAGAACAAAACTATCCTCTCATTGGGGAAAAAAACCATGCTGTCCTACAACTTAGAGGTCAGCTTACAGGTAGAAACCTGATGGCTGACAAACAGGGGAGCCAGAAAGAAGCCAGGGATCTGAGGCCATCAGTAGGAGAGGGGAGAGGGGAGAGGCACATTGCTGTCACTGGCAGGAGGAAAACGTGTGTCCTACAGAAGTCCTCCCACTCCAAATCAGAAAGGAGGGCACTGTGTAGGAAAAGCTGTAGGAAAGAACAGAGAATACCAAGTCCTGTTCAGCTGTGCTGGGAATGGTATGGGAAAAGCAAAATCTCACCTTGAACAAAGAGCATTATATTTTCTTCTGCCTTCAGTTTTCCATCCTGCTGATAAACCACCACCGTGTAGTTTCCAGCATCCTCCTTCACCACGCGCTGGATCTGCAGAGCCCCGTTTCGGAGCATCCCACACCTGCAGCGGTCCTTGTTCACAAAGTGCCGAGCGTTGTTATGTTTGAACTGAACCAGCCTTTGCCCACCTTTCTTCCACGTTGCCTCATAGAAGCTCCCAGGAGCAGTGATGCTGAGAAGAGCTGTCTCATTCACTGCCTTGTAAATCAGGCTGGTGCTGGAGCCTGTTGAGGGAAGCACAGCCAGCCCATCAGTCGTCTCCAGCAGCCCCTGCTGCTGTGCTCAGCAGCCACAGCAGTCACCCAAAAGGTTGCCATTTGCTATGCCTCCCCCTTCCCGAGCTGCCTAAGCCTCTCTGCTTTTCTGATGCCATCTTCTTCCCCTGCTCCAAAATACTTCTTGATTGTTCATTAGATAAAATGCCAGCATCCAATTTAATTCTGAGCTAGGAGTCCAGCTTTCAAAAGCTGAATTTATATTCTGGCTGACTTACTTGGAGTGACTCTGGATGCCAAGATTCATGGCCACCCATACATTTAGCCATGAACTTAGCCCCTCCTGAAAAGAAGATCACCTCTGTGTTTTGCACATGGCACAGGCAGGTACCCAGAGTGCCCATCAGTGCAAACATTGCTGCAGACAGCAAGAATAGTCATGTCCCTGGAGAGCAGAATCATTTCAGTAACCACAGTGATAGCAATAATGATAATAATAGTAGCCCATGTCACGCAGTGAGTGAGTGTAAGGCCCTGAACTGGAGGCAGACCCACTGCAGTGCCCCCTCCTCTCCCATCCCAGGCACCCAGCCCCACTGGAATGTATCCACTTGATTTTTCTAGCACAGGATCCTGATGGGGCAAGTAAGGCAGGGAGAAACAGCTACCAGCATCCTGTGAACTGAGGGGGGGTGCAGGAGACATTACAAGAAAAACAACTGCCGAAAAAAACAAAAACCTTTCTCTTCCTTTGATTCCAGGTCCCTTCTCCAGAAAAGAGTAGGAGCTTCCCAAAGGTGGTATCAGGACTGGGCACAGTACCTGAGCATGGGGCTGCCAAAGGGGATGTTCAGAAAAGCCAAGGCTACTGAACATCCATCACGTTTGCACCAGTGGGGATGACGCACTCCTGGAGCCGTGCCCGGGCGCTCTGCCCGCTCCCCTCCAGGCTGCTTCAGCCACAGTCTTTGCAGGCCCCATCTCTGGTGAGCCAGGACTTGGGAAACTTTGCTGGGAGGTCATTTCAAGTGAGGTACTGTCCCCGCCCCCGTGGCAGGTGGACAACCTGCAGGAGGAGGTCGAAATCTGCGTGCGAGTGTCAGGTGGGATAATGCTCACTGGTATCCGGCCGCACGCGCTCAGAGCCACAGCTTATTTCATTTGTCATTTTCTTGTGTTCATTCCTCCTCAACTTACAGGGTGAAGCCAATCAGCAGGAGGAGATTTCCCTTCCCATCACCACACGGAGCTGATTTCTGCTCTAATTTTATATATTTCAAGCTCTTTTTCCCCACAGAGAGAAAAACTGTGTTTATGCATATTTTTGTTGCAGTCCTTCACTCCTTGTATCTAGGATAATGATAAATGGCACCACAGAGGGGAAACTGAAATCCAGTGGCTATTTCATTAAACTAACAATGTTAGAGATAATCAGAGAACTAAAATAGCCTGCCTCTGCAACGAGAACATTAATGCTGTAGTGCTTCTGGCAATTCAACACCTCTAAAGAGAGGTTGTTCTTTCAGCATTGCCTTTCTTACGAGGTATTTGACATATCTAATGAAATATCCTGGAATAAAGCTATCAGCTAAACAGCCTTGGAAGCAGCTATGCCCCACACAGATGACACTACATATTATACCCAAATATTTGAATTCTGGTACTTGTTTCTGCTCAGTCATGAGCAAGTATTTAGAGCTAGTAATGGTATTTCTTGGCATAACAGACACTACTCACGTTTTCTCTCTGAAAGTAAAGAAAAAATTTAATGTGAGTTTTCGAGGATAATTCAGTGGCATCCCTACAGACCACCTAAACGTTGATCTGATCTCCATAGTCTTTCTGGTGGAAAGCTGAGTATCCCACACATATGATACCAAAATTCTGTTTAGCTAATGAAACAACATTTCTGCTAAAAATGCCAACTAAAATGTGCTCCAAGGGGCAGAAGAGTCTTAACTGAAAGCCTACAGCTCACTCCCAGTCACAAGAGTTAAAAGAAAAAGCTCCCATAGTCACTTTAGAGAAGGAAGAAAGTCTCTGAAACAATTTTCCAGTCAAGGAAATAATCCTCATTTCTGCTGGGGAAGATGTTTTATAGATCATGTACATTAAAACAAAAAAAATCCTTATTTATCTATTAATTTTGTTCTGAAGGAAAAGCAAAGCATTAAACAGCCATACATACAATCTTAGTGGAATGAAACAGAGGGAATAAAAAAAATTATGCAGGCTTGTATTGTCTCCTTCTCTTAAAACCTTCTCTAACCTATGAGTTAACACCTTAATTAAGTTTTTAGATTAGTATTTTAAAAAATAATGAGAACAATAATATGCAAAGTAGAAAAGATATATGCAGTTGCTTGCTGTTTTCATGTCTTAGACTTCAACCTCACTGAAGACACTGAAATATATCACTCTGTTAATATTTATGGAAGAATATAAATTGCACTTTCAAAAGATTTGCACATCTTTGATAAGAAAAGGAAATTACATGCGATAATGCACAGTGAACTGGATCTCAAATGTAGTACAAGCTACCTCGAGGGCAGAAAGCAAACTGCATGCTGACATTTCTCATTATACATGTGTCAAATTAAGGCTCATTAACTTAAAACCAAAACTCTTTACAGCTTATTATTATAACTGGAATAGGAAACTCAGGTCCTGCCCTCCCCCTGGCTGAAAATTAAATCAAATAATAATAGCAATAACCCAGATGTCTCCACTCATTGGAAAAGTGGAACAAGTTTCTTAGCAGCAGCAGCCCACCAAGTTGTAAATGCTTTAAAATGCAGTTTTAACATCAGCCCAAAAGAGCAAAAAAGGGTAAGAAAAACTCACATTTTACACTGGGAAATAAAAGCAGCAAGCACTTGACTAGGAAAATCCTCCTAAAGTTCATTTTCAGGGTCAAAAAAAAAATCCAGCGTTGCCTTGGCTAATGACAGCTCCTGGCAGGTGAAAGGATTTTCTGCTGTGAGCAAGCAGCGATGGGATATGCTGGCGCAGCCCTTGTGCCCTCCTCCCCTCCTCCAGCACTTCTCATTTCTAGCACAGGCGGAAATAAGTCTCAACAGGGTGTTTTGTCAGCGTGGAGGCAACGTGTAGATGCAAAGAAAATGGGCACTAAAATGCAGGAATGCCCTGGAGGTGTGTCCACCCAGCCAGAGGGCCAGGTGTGGTCCTTGTCCTCCTCAATGCTCACCCAAAGAGCTCAGCTCCAGCATCCGCATGCTACCATCCTAGTGGGAGGAATGCAGTTTTTGGGTGGGGGAGTGATGGGAATCCTAATTCTCCCCCACAGCCTCAGCAGCAGCAAGGGGACAGCAAGCCTAGGAGCCCCAGTGAGGAGCAGGTGGCTGTTGGACAATACCTAGGAAGGAGACACACTTCCCTTGGGAACCCATCAGGATCAGCTTTGCATTGACATCTGGTGCACGAGGGGCTGGCCAGAGCCACAAAGGCATCCTGCAGCCAGGGCCAGCAGTCTGAGCAGGCTGTGAGAGGGATGAGCATGGAAGGGGGGTGAGAACACTGCCTTGATCTAGCCACAAACCAGCCCTGAGGCTGGCTGGGGTGGGAAAGACGGCGAGGAAAGAAGCTGTGAGGAGGCACGGGAGCTAGGCCCAAAAGCACGTGAGAAGCTAATAAAGTCTTTATTCCTGATTCCAATACGAAACAGATGGAGTGGTGAGGATTTTGAATCTTATCCTCACCAGCGTAATTCCTTTGCTACAGTAACCACTGAAATCTTCCAGCTTTTTATCGCAGATGTAGGCCAAGAGAGAAGAAAATCTGTGGCACTAGAAATATACAATATTAGATAAATCTTTCTTGTTCGCTCATGTCGTTCCTCTTCCTTGAAATTAAAGGAAGGTCTTGCAAGACACCTCCCTTCTCCAGCTTAATAATTTTTAACTGGTACTAATGAGGTAAAAAACACTCTTCGAAGGAAAACCTAGCTTTCCTTCCTTCTTTCTGCTATTGTTTCCTTACAAAGGATGCACACACAAAAGGAGAGAGGAAGCAATAGCAGCAAGATCATATTTCTGTGCCTGACCTCCACCCTCTGTGGCAAAAAACAAGCTGATGGCAGGGACTGCCACACCCAGGCATCTCCTCAGCCAAGCAAGCGGTGTCAAACTCTTGGACACATCTGCCTCCAGCCCAAGCACCTAAAGAAATTTGGGCAAAGGCAGCAACCCTGATTTCTCCTCAGTTTTCTGGAGGTTTTTTGCTGGGTCCATCAGGCAGAGCAGAGGGAGGCCCAGCATGCTGAAACCACTGCCCACACTCTGCTCAACTTTGTCTCCCTTCTTCTTCAGGGCAACATCCCTCAAAGTCACTGCCTGCTTCCAGGGTACCCCTGCAGGTTGTCTGTTTGTTGGCACACTCACACTGCCAACACGCTGGGGTGGGGATTGTCCATGGTACAAATGAAAAGCCAGTGGAAATATGTGTGCCTGTGTGAAGGTGAGAGAGAGAAGACAGGTAAAGCTCCACAGATGTTGAACCGGGTGCAAAAGAATTCCCTGTGTTCATAATGAAGGCCACTACCTCCAGTTAATCAGCAGGGCGTGCCCACGTGCCACACACAGCCTTCTAAACTCACAGCTGAAATGGGTCAGACCAAAAGCTCCTATGGTCTAGCAGACCAGCACACCAAACATCCTGGTTTCTGTTAGAGCAGCAGGAGCAAGAAACCATTCCTAAACGTCTATTCAGGAATGAACTTACTGTAAGGAGTGAAGAAGCACTTGAGAGAAGGGCTGAGGGCTCAATGGCTGATGTCCCACGTTCACTGTACATCACAGAAGTGACACCAGGCCTTGGTATTCCTGAGTACTTGGCGCACATGCACAGAATCCACTTGCTTAGAAGTTTAATGTAACAAAAGCCAAAAGCACAGCCAAACCTGCAAAGGGGCACATCACTCACCTGCAGCAAGAATTCCCTGTGAGATCCTGGCAGTGTGCATGGTCCGTCCCAAAAGCAGCCCCTTTTCCAACCAGCATCAGAAACCTCCTGCACCATCAGACCCAGCTGGACAAAGACAAAGCAGCCCACGTCTCTAAGCTCAGTCTTCCTGCCAGATGAGAAGTGGGGAAGTGTCAGTATTCTGCCAGCTTTACCCTTCCTCTCTCGAGGAGCAAGACAAAGTAGTGCTGCAGCCCTGACTGGGATTTGATCCCTGTTTTAGAAGAAGGAAGGGATTTTTTGGATGTTACTTGGAAGGGAGCACTCTAAGTTGTTGCACTGATGTCTCTGTTTACCCTTCAAGGAGAGCCCCAAGAGAAGGCATTAAGGAGAAGGGGTCTGAAGGTATCTCTGGAAAGCTCTGTGGCTGCTGCCAGAGAGGAGCTCTGGAAGCCAGCATATACCTTCAGAGATGTGGCATGGGATAAACATCCTGAAAACAGCTACAGAGGGAGCTCTGGCAGAACAGCCACTGCACCAGCCAGAGACGCCCTCCAGGACAGAGGGACGGGCACAGAGAGAGCTGTGGTTGACCACAGCCCGGACACCGACCCAAGCTGTGCCGGGCAGGACAAGGGGTGCTCTGCCAGGCCCGTAGATAACAGTGCTCTCACACTCTTCTGCTCGCTGCAGACACCCTCTCTCCTCACACAGGAAGCAGCACCACTGGATTAAACAAAGCCAGCTAGAAAACCAGGGTGCTGATAGAAAAGTAGACATCTCCCAGCATGGTAGTGCCAGGCCTGCCTTCAGTTAGGCCTGTCCTTAGCGTCAAGCCAAGGGTGCTTGAGCCCTGTTTAGCCCATTGCATTGCTACACATCCCCATCTTCTGACACACAGGAGAGCAGAGGACTGAGCACAGCCACAAAAACGGGCTGTTTGCATATCTTTGCTATCTCTCTGTGGCATTGTTTCCACTGTAGAAGCCACAAAGCGCTGTACTCGCTGTACTTGTTCACACTCGCTTTTGCAGCTTGCTCTTTCCCTTACACTTCTGCTCTCTGTAAGACAGCACAGAGTTTCCTCACAGGGAATGTAAGTATCATACTCACATTCTTTGCAACGGTGACAGAGTCCCCCACATCTGAAGGCAACATCTCAAGAGACAACATGCAGCTGTTCCCAGCTCTAAGTTCTCAACTTAGTGATGAACCAATAAACATTCATGCCTGAGGCTTATTTAAAAAAAAAAAAAGATTGCTATTTGATCTACTGGAAAAGAAAGACTACAAATACACTTAGCATGCTCTTCACTGAAAAGTAGATTTGAAGCCCATCTGATAATTTGTGCCATCTTCTCTGGTATGAAACTTAGCTTATAGTAAGTGGTATTTGCATGTGAGTCAGACATCCTGCACTAAGCATCACCCAAGACCTTCAAACCTCTAAACTTCTCACAAAGATAGGCCCTTGATGAGGCACAGTGTGTGAAGAGAAGAGCAAATGTGATTTTGATTGGAATGTCAGATGGGTAATAAGTGCAGGGGAAGCTTTGGGGAAGGGCAACTTTACTCTTCTAAGCTCTTCTGGGTTTATATCCTGGCCAGGAAGACTGGGCTCCCTCTGGGTTGCCCTGGGTGGCAACTGAGGGCTTCCTGATAGCACATTCCCCTTTCCTGTAGCTTTTTACAAAGCAGAAGGAATTGTGGGCAGTGGCTGGAGCATGGAAGAAGCAAAGTCAGCCCTGGCAAGTGGAACTGCCCCTCCACTATGAAATGCCAGGGAACTGCTGGGTCCCACGTAGAGTTTCAGCCATTTGGCTGATGAAGGACACATTCTGCCTCCTCTTCACTTCTGCCAAGAAAGGAAAAACTCCAGCTTGTATGAAGTGCAAATAGGAAGATCATTAACTCAAAACAGAGCTTTAGCCAAGGGTTTGGCAGGGACACTGACTCACTGCCTCGGAGTCAACCAAAAGCCCTGAGCTGCCGGTACCCAACAGAAATATCCCAAAAATAGTGACACACACACACACTGCCAATATTGAAACAGTTGTCTGCACTAACTTTTTTATCCTTCTCTACAGAAGCGTAAATGAAAGTTTTCAAACCAGGAATCATGCAGAATAGTCCTCAGCTGATTATTTGAAGAGATGTGATTCCCCTGTGATGTCCATAACCCCACACAGAATATTCTGAGGTGGAAGGGGTCCACAAAGATCACCAAGTTCAACTCCCATCCCTGCACAGGACAGCCCCAAGAACCACACTATGGGCCTGACAGCATTGTCCAAACAATTATTCAGCTCAGACAGACTTGGAGCCATAACCACTTCTCTAGCAAGCCCATTCCAATTCCCCAGAAACCCCCAGGAGAAGGGCCTGTTCCTGTTATCTAACCTAAACCCCCACCCCAACACAGCTTCATGCCATTAAATCTTTAGCCCCAGGTGTTCTCTCTCAGACTCTTTTCTTCTTTTCCAGCTGTAAGCATGTGTCAACAGCCAAACCTCACAAAAACCACCCTTTATTTCTGGTCTGAAGGAACATAACCTCCTTAAACCGAGCAGTCTGACAATCTGTGGCCCTCAGCAATGACTGAGGCTAGAGCAGATGGCAGCATCCCATCAGTTGTTCTTGCAGACGGTGCATTTCAGCCTTGCTGATGATTTCCATCATCTATAATGGTCCTAGATTTAGGACCTAACTGTCAGCATTCTTATTCTAGTAAACTCAGTGGCATTACTACTGCTGCAAAAGGTGTTGGCTTGCTGGCACACTGCAATCAATCTGTCTTATACAAGAAGCCTGATAATTGACCAGAAAAGCCTCTTCCAGTCTTAGCAGTGGTAAATGCACAAAGACCTGTATTAGCTACAATGTGCCCCTTCATCACAAGAGGGTGGATAGACTAGCTACCTGAGAAAGACAGTAGAAGAACACCTGCTCCTAAAAATATACTTGGGAAAGACAAGCTGTTGCTACTGTCTAAGTGACCTTTTGGACAAGATCTGACACTCTCCAGAAACCATGAGCTTAACAAACACGTGTATACCTGATGTTTTGTATGATGTTTTCTTCTATTATAGTCTTATAAATTCAGAGAGGAGTGAGGGACAGCTGGAAATGGGTAGGTGGGAGGTTGAGAAGTGATCCAGGAGACTGAGCAAAAACAACTGGATAATACATTTCAGTACTAAGCACATTTATTCCTAGGAGTGGCCCTGAGTGGCCTTCATATATTTCCCACACACAAAGGGAAGTCTTCCCTTCAAATGCAAGATATTGTGGGCATTTTTCCTACTTGTGCAGCCCCTGGGAGGCATGTATGAGGGCATAAAATGTCCTTTCTACTAGAAGACCCTGCATAAGCCTCTCTGAAGCATCACTGTGGATCCTAGAAGTGTCTGTAGTTTATTTATTGGACAGTGGACGTGTGAAAGCAAAAAAAAAGGCCCACTATGTGGCCCTATACATACATATAAAGAGGTTTGGCCCTTATTACAGGGAAATGATGATATGAATTTCTCAGAAACATCCGAATGACCTGTCAGCACAGTTTTGCTGCTGCTCTCTGAAGCAAGAAGAAGTGTCCTGGTGTCTTTCACACCACTTACACAGATGCTTTTTGCACCGTGTACACCTGGGGCCATGACATCCAGTGAAAATACAAGTCCTTTCCTGCTCAGTGCAGATCCTGACTTAGCAGCTCAGTTTCCCCTGCTTCTTCTCTGGTCCTACAAATTTCCTGTGCCCTGTGAACCTGGTTTTGGCCTCTCTGATGTTTGTCTGTTCCTACATTTAAATGCACCACCTCACCTAGTCCTGCCAGGTAGCAACCTCAGTGTGCAGGGACAACAGAGTGGCAGGATGGGCTCAGCTCTGGGGCCAACACCCCACATCTGCAGCAGGAACCAGGCCTGTGTTGGCAAAGAGCTTTTTCCACAGCAGGGGAAAGCACAGGCACAAAGCTGCCCGTCTTTCTAAACGTTTACAGCCCACAGCTGCTGTTGCCTGCCAGGAAGAGTAATGGCTAAGGTGCTGTGTCACTGGATTTCTGAGAATTTCTGCTTTTTAAGATCTCAGTGAGGCGGGTGCAGGTTTTTCTGTGTGACGCAGGTGAGCACCGGGGCATGGGTGGCAACTTGGGGCTTTTCACAGTATTTCTGCCAGGGCAGTACTTGCAGCCCAACTCCTTCTGTTACTCTCCTGACAGTCAGACGGTGTCACCCTCCTTTTCAGCCACCCCTTCACGTTTCCTTCATGGAAGAGCAGCCTTTTTGCTAATTCCACATGTCTCGTGTTCCCTACACACCCGGCTTTCAGCAACCCAGTAAAAATTTGCCAAACTTCAGCGGGCGCTTTGCAGAGCAGGAAGTTTGCAGTGCAGCCTCAGTGGAAAGTTACTGTGCATGCCTTGTGCCCTCACAGGTAAGATGCACTGGGTTAGAACCACAGCTGCCATTGTTATTTGTGTTATCTTGGATATTCCTTTAAGCTCTGCAGCATCAGTACTTCAGTATAAAAACAGGTATCTACTTTCCTCTTATGCTGAAGCTGTTTAACCACTGGGGCTTTTTAAGACAGACGAGATAAAATTCACAGCGGTGTTGACTCCTACTGATTTTCTCTCCAGCAAAGAAGGGCCTTTTCATCTGCATCTGGTTCTCCAGAGGAAGCTATAAACAGATCTTTGTATTGGCCAAATAACAAAGCTTCAAACTCTCAACAAAAGGAAGGGAAACAAAACTCCTTATCAGACTAAATTGTCTGAAGAATAAAAGTCCCAAACTCTCGACAGCTGGGCAGAAATACGTACGAAGAGGAGCTGAAGTTGCACAGCTTTCACCGTGACCTCCTATGGCAGCAAGAGAAATCCTGACCCAACTTGTGCGCAGGAAGGAAAGACAGCTGGCACATTCTTACCTGTATTCAGGGTACCTAAAAGGCTGCCTGGAGTCCTGCCTTTCCATCGCCCTTCTCCCATCTCATCCGGCAAAACCTATCCCAGAAAGTGACATCAGGATAAAAAAGCTGGAAAGGATTACGCTAGAATGAGGAGTGGGGGGGAAGAAGAAAGCTTATTTCCTGTTGGTGCTATCAGATTTGTGTTTTACTCCCCTCCTTACCAAAATTAGCACAGCACATTCCCTGCAAACGGCCCAGGAGAAAGACAGAGAGAAGTGAGGAGTCCCTGCAGCCCCAGGCAAAGCATCGCCTGAGGGGCTCAGGGGGCTGTGATCTACCACCAGCAGAGGAGTGCATCTGTCTGGGGAACACGATCCATGACAAATGTCAGGGAGAGCGGGCGTGAGGAGAAAGCAACAGCAGCTGCAGCTTCCTGAAGAACATTTTATACTGCCTGAAGAGTTTGCAGGATGATGGAGGACAGACCTTGCCTGAGACCCCTGCAGCCTCCCCACCTATTTAAGGGAAGATAAAGCATCTCTGTCTGCCATTACTCACCACCACTTCTGCGCCCTCAGTCATTAAGCCCGTGCCCTTTCTTCCCCTTGGATCCTGCACAGCAATCACTCTACCTGCATCATCATGCCCCTACGCTCTCTGTCCTGTCACGGTTCATCCTGACACAGCAGAGACGGCAGCAGCAGGGGCTGTCCCACCCCGCAGTGCTCCTGCTGCAGGCTCGGACTGTCCCACCCAGCAGTGCTCCTGCTCCAGGCTCGGACTGTCCCACACCCAGCAGTGCTCCTGCTGCAGGCTCCGACTGTCCCACCCAGCAGTGCTCCTGCTCCAGGCTCGGACTGTCCCACCCAGCAGTGCTCCATGTGCCCCCTCGGGAAAGCCTCCACCAGCTTCTCCTGCTGGCTCGAGGTGAATTGAGGTGACTGCCCCTTCACACACAACTCTGAATCCCACCCCTGCTGTCCCAAATTCCCTTGCCTGTTTTTCAGAGGAGAAAGCTGATGCCTAATGCTCTGTGATTGAAAGCTTTCATAGGAGTGCAGCACAAACTCTTAGTGCTCTTTGCTTCAAGTCATGCAGGCAATGTCACTTCTGCAATTCTCTTCCTGCAGACAAGAACGCCATCGCAAGATCTTTTTTGTTTGTTTGTTTGAAGATATCTTGTTACATTACTTTTTAGTATCAAAACCAAGCTTTTAAAACTGCTTCACTCCTTAGTTTTTGGAAAATTGGTTTTGCCCTCAAAGAGAAAGTTGTATAAACCAGAGATGAGACAGCAATGCTGGCTGGAGGATAGGCACCCAGCTGTATTTCTTTATTCCATTTGCATATGATATGGGAGTAGACAATAATTCTCTCTAACGTACTGCATTTGCAATTCCAAAAGATTTGCTGAAAACTGCCTCCAAGTAATTCTTGGTCTGTAATACATCTAGTTTCTGTAGTGTTAGACAATATTAAAACTATCAGTAGCCATCATCAGTTTTAAAAATTTTGCATCGAGTTTCCAATAGTAACTATATTTATATTAGCCATAAAACACACACTTTAGACTATAGCCCCATTCAGTATTTTATCATGGGTATTGGCTGTGTGACACAGAATATGCTAACCAGAAAAATAGATCAATTTAAGAATAAGCTGACATTGGCCACCCGTATTTTCTACCTCTGCAGATGGGAATTTTCCTTACGTTAGTGTTTGGCACAATGAGCACAGCACTAGTGCCAGGTACACAGACTTGCAAGCATAATGAATGATTTTATAAAGATTGTATGATTTGCTGGAAAAGTACAAACATTTAGAAGGGCTTAGGGCCTTCTAGGTTCTCAGTAAAGATCCCCCCTGCCATCTCCAGCCACAGCCTCTGCCTGAGAGATGAGTCATGTAACCTTGCAGAAAGGAAGTGCAACATTTACTCATCAGAACAAAACCAGTGCAGGCCGCAGTGGTTGTCAAAAGTCCCAGGGCTCCCACTGGGTGACCACGGGTTTTCCCAGCCTGCTTTACACCAGAGGACGAGAGGGGAGGAGTGTATGTGCTCCGGGTGGAGAACTGTAGACCGGGTTTGATTGCACCCAGGCACTGAGCAGCCTGGCAGAAGGAACAAGCAATACCCAAATACTAATCCAAGCTTCTGCACTGACACATCATGGAATTCTGCTTCCACCTCAGACAGAAATGGGTGATGCTGCCGTTCTTGCCCACTTCTGTTACTGGTTCTGTGTGTTCACCCATGGAAATCTGTGGGGCATGTCTCTCCTTCTCGCCTGATGGTAATATAATACCCACAAGTTTGGATCTAACAGCACCACCAGAATTTGCTGGTTCATTTTAGGGAAATGGTTTTAAATACACCCATCTGTGATGGTGCCTGCTAGAGCTGAGTCACACACAAACCTCTTGTTCGCTTGTTTTGAAATGAGCTGCAATAATTCAGAAAAAGTGACATGAACTTACCATGTACATGCCTAAAATCTAGATGGTTTTTCTCAGCTACACAGAGATGCCTATCAGAGGTTCACACAACCACTGCTTGCACATCTCTTCAGTACAACAGATGTTTCATTTGCTATTGTAAACTGACCATTATCAGTTTTGCCTATCTGCTCTCAGACTCACCACCTTCTACTCCATTGTTTGTGTAGAGCTGAGGGTGACAGGGAGGGCTGGTCCTGCAGCGCCCCACAAACTGCTGGCTCTGCTCCAGTGCTGGGTTCTGAAGGAGCACCCCAAGGGCTACATACACAACCACTGGGACATCAGGCACAGCAGCCTGTGGGTAGATAGAGGTTGAAAAACAGAGCACTGTTTCATTACTGGGATGTGGGAGCTTTTCTGACACGAGAGTTTTGTGGGAATGAGATCATCCTGAATGCTAAAAGAAATATAAAGGGATCATTCCCCTTTCTCTCTGCTCACCGTTCCACAACACATTTCTTGCTTGCTTTTGCTTTCACTTTGATCTCAAGTCAAATAAGTTCATTCCCTGCTCTCCTTTTATATTCATAAACTCTATGAATTACATGATGAAAAGATTACATACTGCATTTCATGTCAGTTGTTGCTTAGCACATGCCACAAGCAAACTCCTCTCTTCCCACCATGAAGGATTGACATGGATACAAATCTAAACCTCCATTCTGTACAATGCTATAAACCACTGGTGGGAGGATATCACATCCCAAAACATCCACATTTCCCACAGAGCAGAGCTCCCCTCGTCCTGCCAGCACTCATTTAGCCGAGAGGTGGAAGCTGCACTACTCCCAGCCTTCCCCAGTCATGACCAGTGGCCGGAGAGGACGATGTGGTGGTCAGTTCCCCAGAGAAGGCCAGAGCCACCTTAGAGGCACCCTGACACCAAGGGTTCCCTCAGCAACCCAGCGAGGGCCGGGCTGGCATGGCACAGCCTCACTAAAGCCAGCAGAAGCCCCGAAGAGGCAGCACAGGCACCTCTGATTCTCAGTTCTGATTCTCTGATTCTGGTCAAATTCCTGATAGCACCGTGCACATCCATACCCTGTTCTTCTGTCAGACCCAGGCTGGAAAGCGTCCCTGCTGTTTGCTGGGAGATGCAGCACCACAGTCAGGCTGGAAAACACCTGCAAATTCAGGCAGATGGCTCCTCGGAGTGCTGGGTTCACAGGCTGCAGGACAGGATCACCCATGCCCAGGGACAAGTTATATGCCACTGTCCTACAGCCTCTCCTGGGCTGACTTCAGATGAATGTCCTCATGACCTCTGTGCCCTTGACCACCCAAGTCAGCTCTAGTCAGCAATAACTTGTTATCACCTTTCCTTTATTTGGCTGTGTATAAATTTGAAAACAAGCCTGTACATCCTGTAAAAACCAGAAAGAGACAATTATTAAATAACACAACTTAAACATTTCCGAAACAAGGTAGAAAACAGATCTTTTTATTTGGAACAAAATGAATCACGGGGGGAAAAGGAAAAAGAAAAAAAAACACCAAAGAAGAAAAATAGCTGGGCATGAACACGGAGTTAAAGGAAGAGCACTGGCTGCATCACTTCTCTCCTGACCTCACAGTAACAGAAACTTTTGCCCCGTTGCTGAATGGCACTTTCAGTGGTAAAGGAGAGAAAACCAGCCATGGTTCAATCGGTCTCACAAAGACCTCTCGCATCTCAGACTCCCATCTCAAGGGGAAAAATCCTTCCAGGACTGGGATTACAAGAGTGGTGGTGTTCACAGCTGCTGGGCACCCCCAGCCGTCCCAGGGCTGACAGCAGAAAGGCAGCACCAGGACGAGCTGGAGCCGGGATGCCCCAGCCCAGCAGGACACGGCTGGCCAGCTCTCCCACCCTCAGCACTGAAACACTGCCACATTCCCCAGTGCAGCTCAGAGCACTGTTCAGCCTTTGAAGCATGTGTTGGAGTCGGCTGTCCCCTCCTGCCCCTGCCAGAAAGTGCAGAAGAGAAGCAAAGCTGACTATATGCCCCTATTTTGGTGACACTGGCCCGGTGACCCAGCATCGCTGCTTCTGTGCTGCCACACCGAGCACTCTGTCACACTTTTGTCATTCAACTCACAGCCTTTGAGGAATGTTTATACTGAAAGGAGTTAGAACAGCACCGTAAGGAAAAGAATTATCACCTCCCTCTTACCGTGGAAAATCTGATTCCTACGGCAGCCTTTAAAAGCAGAGACAGGCTGAATCACCAACAACACAGCACACGAGATCCAAGGATCTTCTAAAGAGAGTCACAGGACAAGGAAACAACGAGAAGAATCAGCTATGGCTGGGTGTCAGTGGTGCAGAGCCTTGGGGAGTACACAGAGACGAAGCGCTCCCAGGTAAGCGTGCAGCCATCCCGCCAGATCCCTCGCCTGGGAGAGAAGCCTTCGGTTTAGCTGGGATTCTGCTGGGGTGCTCGCAGCCCTCGTTGGATGGCATTCACCAGGCATATCTTAAATCCATTTCCAAGGGATTCACAGTGTCAGCACAATACAAAACAGGGACGAAATGACAAGGGAAGAGAGGAATGCAGTACACATACCCCCCATCCCTTTTGATTCCAATCTGTACCATCTCCGTTTTCACTCTACCATGCCTTTCTAGCCCAGCAGGCTAATTTAACACCAACAACCAATTTAACATCTCACTCTGACTGCTGAAATTGCCTTATACAGTAAATACCTTGCTCTGGCAGCACATCCTGCAGCGCTCCCTGCAGCCCCTGGCAGCTTTACCTGGGACTGAGCTACCCGCTGCCAGAGACAGAGTCCCTGCCCTCTCCTCACCACATCCTCCCCTGCAGGTCTACCCCAGCTGCTCCACAGGCACACCTCCCCTGAGCAGAACAGCATAGCAGCAAGACTTACCTAAGAGATTCTATAAATTGCTGCTGTCTGCGCAAATAACACAAGCCCCGAACAAGCCTACAAGCACAGGCAGATGGCCAGCTTCATCAGCTTGCAGTAGCTAAACAATTACACTAAAGGCACTAATGCTTGCACTGATAAGCAACCTCAGCATTAAAAAAATCAAGGTTTCTGCCAAAATTGCAGCCCCAAGCCCCAGGTCCCCCTCCTGCTGCAGGCAAGTGAGTGACAGCGCTGGCTCAGCCCAGGGGCAGCCCAAGCAGCCAAGTTCTGGTGAAAGGTCACCTGTACCCTCTGTCATTTGGGGCAATGAGAGGTGAGCAAAGCCAGCATCACCCCAGCTCTGCAAGGCAAATTTCAAGCCCCCACCACTGCTCCTGCTCCAGGCAGCAAGAGGTGAGGGCCAAATCATAGGGTCTGGAGCTCAGAGGAGTGACTCAGATAAGCACTGGGCACAGCAGATACCGAGCTGAGACCTCCTGTGAGCTTCCTGGGCAGGGCCTGTGAAAAAATGCCCTGAAGTCTCCCGAGAAGAGGCTTTCTCAGGAAATTTCTGGCAGGTCCTTGGTTTCTGCCTGGGACTGGCAGGCCACCTCAACCTGCAGGGAGCGGGAGGAGCTGCCTGCCTCATTCCAGGCTGTCCCCTGGGGCTCCTTAGTTTAGCTGCAGCTCTCTTATCAGGCAAAGCATCAAAGAGCTGCCCGGTTTTATTTGTTAGTGAACCTGTCAGGCCACAGGCAGCACGGCCTTGAAGCCACGTGTGCTTTTCTCTATATTTTCTTTTTAGATGAGGTTAGAAGGTCTGACACCTCACGTCTTTTCCCTGCTAATATTTTCCAGACCACTTCTTACGCACAATGAGACTATGGGATGCAAAGGACAAGTGTCACAGGCTTCAGGGTGGAACAGCAAGCATGTCAGATCAGTCATCAGTTGGATCCGGGAAACAGTCTGAGGCATCTTCCTGGCTTTCCATATCAACTATGACCTCAGGATCCGGCACTTCCTCAGCTTCTATCTGCACTGGTAAGTTTTCTTCCGCCAGTGGCTGGGGATCAACGCCTTGACCAGCCTGGGCAGCATCTGGGAAAGGGAAAAAGGGTTTCTAAGTGCCCACACCATGGCTCACCCTCATGGAAATTCTCCCCCTGGTCCCTAATGCTGCAGGGTGCCTAATCCACTCAGTCTCCTTGCTCCAGGAATCTGCAAGTCAAATTTCAATTTTCTTTGTAACTACTCATTTACTGAGCTATCCATCATGCCTTAAGGCACTTAGGAACTGAAGCTGTCTGGCCTCTTAGTACCAAAGTACTTTAGTACTGTCAGTGCCAAACCTTTGGTACCAAAATATTAAAGCCAAATCTATTCACTTACATCTGAATAATTAAAGCTGGCTAACAGCACACATTTAGTACGTTCTCACCTACTTTCCACACGCACCTCTGCTTTTTTACTTAATTGTAAAAAATTTAAATGTGGGCTACTTTTTTAGTCAAACTTCTAACGTGTGAATTTTTCATTAAAAGCTCTACGCTTGACGTATATTAATATTAAACAATTACCTGAAAGACTATTTTTTTTTTCCTCGCTCTATCTTCATGAGTAGCACTTAATATTTTGAAAGCAGAGCAAAGAGCATCCAAGATTAGACATAAAGCACAGCTGAGCTACAGGAGGCTGTGCACAGTACAGTGAAAGACACCAGACGTGGAGACAGCAGTGCTGAGACTGGGCTATGACCTGTGTACTGCTGCTCCAGTTCACAATGTCTCTGCTAAACCTACTTCAGCTGTTGATGGTGCATTACTAGGCAAGGCATTGCCAGCATTTGTGTTTGGGAAACAAAACTGAGGGAAAGATAAGGCAAAAAGTGGAGTATTAATATCAAGCACTTACAGAACGGGAGATTTCTGAAGGGTTTTTATCACCACACTGTCTTGACCATATTGTGCTAAAGCTGTGGGGGTTTATGCTCGATTTCTTTGAAGAATTTAAAATGTGACCATACTCCCACTTTAGCCTCAATTTAAGAAAATACACAAGCCTCTGGCTTTGATGGGATTTAGCTGTGTTTACAGCTCAGCATATTGGTTCATGCTGTCCTGATGATGACTGCTTACACAAACAACGCCGATTTTTATAAAATGTTACTGATGAGAAGGGGAGAGGGGTGAGAAAATTGCAGGAAAACTGCTTGGGGGAGTTTGGGGCGGGTTGCTGTTTTTGAGGTATGTGTTTTAGCACAGGAGACCCTGGAACAGTCAGTCTGCAGCCAGCTGGCAGCACCCTCTGTGGGATGCTTGTGGGATGGCTGCCTCTACGTCTCATGGCATGAGTAAGGTACTGAAAAATGCCCTGCTGCAACTCCTGGACAAGGTGCAGCACCTTCCCTGTGCTGGCGTGTCCCAGGCCCCTCTCTGCTGTCACCTCCACCCCCACCAGCCACACACAAACACTGTGTCCCTCCTAAACAAGGTATCTGTCTGACTTCACACAGGTCACTGGACTCACCAGGCTTTGGAGGACGGTCAGTTTGGGCAGCTTGAGCCTCGACACGGTCTCCATTGGGGGGACTCTTCATGCCTTCGCTGGACACCACTGACATTGTTAATCCATCATCCTTCTCCTCCTCTGTAAAACCAAAACCAGAGACTGGAAGGAAGAGGCCTCCCACGCCCCCAGCCTCGGCAGGCCTGCTGTGAGGCCAGACCCCCAACACGTGTCTGTGTCCCCTCCTCACGCGGCGCTGGCTCCGCTCCTGGAGCGGACAGATGCCGAGAACGGAGGGTCACTGCCAACCTGCCAGAGACCAGCCTGGCCATGCTGGCAGGATCACAGCTTGAGGTGGCACAGGCAGATTGCACTCAGGGACTGCCATCAGAAACCTTCTGGTCATTTCGGGATCACACCTGAATGAGGTTCAGTTTTACTGCCCATAGGAAAGGTTTTGCTGGGTTTTTTTTTTTTTCCGCCCAGGAGCACACGGTGACAAGTGTGAGGTGAACAAAGGAAACGTGAGGTTTAATTCAACACCCTGCTAGCCGTAAGTGCTGCCTATCAGCAAGCAGACTTCTGCTCCACCAAGTCAAGGGAGGACAGGCTGGAGGACAAGCAGCCACCCAGCTGAGACCAGTTTACTCTAAGGCCATGTAAACCCCAGCCTGCACAAACACAGTCCTCTCCAAGGCTTATCCCCGGGGTAACACAGCACTCTCCACTTACCTGAAGGCACTGGGATGAACTTGTGTCTCCTCTTCATGCAGCAACATATGGCTGCAGGCAAAGCCACCAGCAGGATAAGCACACCCGCTGCACACCCTGCCAGGATGTAAATGAACCCCGGGTACCGCAGCAGATCTGCGAGAAGGACACAGCATTGTTAGATACCATGGTGGACAAGGTTCTATTCTCCCGAGTGGGAGAAATCCTGCAGCCAGATTAGAGCTTGTGGATGTCACTGTTGCTTTGGTTTGGATCAGGGGAGCTGATACTGTGAATGGTGGCACTTTGTGATTTATGTCACATCGTTTAATTATGGGATAGAGATTTTTATGAAGAGAAGAGGCCTGAGTGCCTAAGCTGTGGGCATTTGCTTCTGCCTGACATCTAAAGTAATTTGAAAGTTTTAATCAAATGTAACAGGGAAGGTGGTGGTTTGAATGAAGCTACCTTTCAACAAGTTGTATGGAAATGGGCAGCTGAGGAGGGAGACCTAAGGAAGCACCTCCCACTGAAGGAAAAGCTGCAGAGAATCTGCTTAGGACAGCCATGTAATGACTGCACCAACCCCAGAGCAAGCCTGATCAGAGCCTGCACCGCCTCAGGCACCAAAGACTGGCCACTCGAGCCACAGAGCTCTAGGAAAAAAAATCCTTCCCCGACTCTGCTGCTGCTCAGGGAAGGATTCCGCTCCGTTCCCCTGGCCAGCCGGGAGCACGCGGAACGCGGGGCGGGAGTGAGGGCTGCAGATGGCTGAGCAGAAGGGCAGCACAAGTCAGTGGTAATTATTACCCAGCTCAGCAGCCCTTGCTCAGGGCTGCTCTGACGGGGCAGACCCGCACGCTCGCTGCTGCTGAGCAGGCAGCTGGTAGAGGGCATCACAGACTTGCACAAGAGAGACCCATCCAGGCTTGCTCCTTCACTGAGATGATTTGCTCCAGCCTGGGGCATCCGCTAGGAAAACTCTCCTTTCCGTATACAAAAAAACCCCATACAGCTCCACTTTAACTGGAATATAAATTCCTTAAAACTCCTTAGGTAAGCCTGTGCCATCCCTCTCTGAATAATTTAACTCCTTTTCAGCAGCGCACATGCCTGCACAGCACAGCACCGCACCGCAGCAACCAACAGGCTCATTTGGAGCTTATTTTCAAGCCCTCAAAGGCACTAATTGCTCCGTATCTCCAGAGACTAGGAAGAATTTTAAATGTTCCAGGGTATACTACACACCATCCTGCTCCACCTACTCACCAGGACGGTAAAAACAGCTGCACACAGGAGCTCGTGGTATTTTCAGAGTGCTTGTTCCAGTCTTTTTAAGAACAGTTACCAAGTTAAAAAAAATCCATATTCAAAATTAAAAACTTCCAACAACTCAAACATAATTTACCGAATACTTTTGGTTGATGTAAGCTGAGAGAATATTGTCCAAAGTATAAATATAAGTTTCTAAGAAATTTTTTTCCTGAATCTTTTTCCTAAAAATTTGCCACTTGTTAATAAGGTCTCTTTGAGATAAAACACTGTGCTAAAAATAAGCAATGAACAAGTGATTAATCAATAGAAGTATTTTATATATGTTCTTCTTAACTTCTGAATCCTGTGTGTTCAGAGCCCTTGTTGCCTGGGAAGTTTGCGACATTTCTGCCAAATTGTTTTTTGGCAACAATTACTCAAAATTAATTTCATCGGCCAACAGGTTGCCCAAAAGGATGTTTTTACATAGATCTTATACCTCCAGTGGAAAAACTAAATACAGCCCTTTTGCCTGGAGCAAATAATAACCCACAAAAATAATTAGTTAGCCTCCAATTAAATTAAATGAAGGCATTTCCCTCTTCAATTCATTTTACTGGTATTCTGAATTGCCTTAATTCACTTTTTACAAACGTGGTTGCATTTGGTGAGTAAAAAGTGGAATTGCTGCCGCTTTCTTTCTCAGACCCTTCCAAATATGTGTTTATGTGCCTGCCCATCCCAACAGAGGTATCACTAAATGCCCTCATGAGTTTTCCAAGATATCACACCCAGGGGACTGGGCAGCCACCCAGGATCAACCATGGAATCTGTCAGCACTTGAGTGATTTATCACAGGGCTTGACTGAACAGCTCAGGGATGTTCACATCCTCACTCCCCAGCGCCTCAGCCAGCTTGGGTCTGACTACACTGAACAGCCTCCAACCAGTTTAAGTGGGCAAAACACAGATCACTGCTCCACAGCCACAAATGCCAAATTTGTACAGACTGGTGCCAACGGGACCGGGCACGGACAGCCCACAGCATTTCTGCTGAATGCCACCACGCTGGACACAGGGTTTAGGTCAGGAAGTTTGCTTTCACACCAACTGCATGCCAGCCACAGAAAAACACACAGTATCTGCCATGGAGCTGGACTGTCCCAGACAATTTCTAAAATGCTAGAGTACCGTTTCTCTAGTGGAAAAGGTGATTAAATTAATTACAGTTAAATTAGTCAAAAACCTTATGGCTAAGTTATGCCTGTAGCTTTGATGTAGCTTTGATAACCATCTTCGCTGCCAGAGAGTAGAACCTTCACTACTGGAGGTGCAAATTAAATTATACCCAAGGATCCAGATTTTCTGTCTCATTAAACTCTGGCCTCATTCAAGCAGAATACTCAGCATTTATGAATAGTTTGCAAATGGATAAAGTCCCAGCCTTCTCGCAGAGTTACATGTCTGAGCAAGAATATGGAGGGGAAGAAACCCCTACACTCCATAAGCAAATGATTTGTGTCTTTACCCACTCCTGATGGTATGGGGCTGATGGAGAGACATTTGTACAGATCAGTAAATCTTTTGTGCTTCTGGCCTAGATAAGGGCAGAAGAGAGGAGGCAAAGCACCTCAACTTAATCCAGTAGCAACAGCGCTGAACTAGTGCAAGGGTTTTTGGGGATGCACAGAAACTGGAAAGCAGCTGGGTCATGGAGGCATGTCAGAGGAGGAAGCAGCCTGTGTTTCTAAAGTGGCATAGAGGATCAGTGCACAGAAGGGTGCAAGTCCTCATCGCCAAAAAGTGGGAAAAGAGACAGATGGAGATCCATCCTTGCTGCAGAGCTGGGTGAAAGAACTTCCTCAACAAACTTATCCCATCTGTGGTTGTAGGCTGTGTCAGTCCAAGGCACAAGAGGGAGAAGGAAATTCCGGGGTCACTTTCTAAAGGCAGGATTTGGTAAATATGGAAGGCAGATGCCAGAGAAGAGTTTGGTATTTTGAGGAGACCGACAGCTCCTCGGTTTGCTGCTGCAAGAGACCAAAAGGAAGATTTTCTGGAGATGCCGTTACTCACCGTAGCTGCAAGACAGCGTAATGGGCCTGGTCCTCGTGGCATGGTTCCCCTTCAAAACTTCACATACAAACTCCCCAGGCTCAGTTTTGTCCAGGTGAACCTTCTTCCCGGCATTCTTAATGCAAGCCCCCTCGGCTTGCAGGTGGGTGCCATTCAGCAGCCACCGGAAGACCATGCTCTCGTCGCTGGCCACGTTGCAGGACAGCTCTGCAGTCCCATCAGGGAAGCACTGGATACCAATGGTCGGCTCTGGTCACACACAGCATGGGGCAGCAGGAACAGGGAGGAAAGAGAGAGGTGAGGAGAGGACTCAGGAGAGAGCTCAAGCTGGACAGAAGCTTCCCTTCCCAGCAGTCTCAGTACCACAGCACTTACTGTATGAAGGGAGCACAGAAACAAGTAACCAGACTTTTGAGTGCACTGCCCACCCTGCTAGTGACTCTTGGTCCCTGTCTTGGGGATGCCACCAAAATCTGGCATCTCTTCATTTTCTGAACTGACATTGAAAAAAAAAAAAAAAACAAAAAATAAAAGCCCCTGGTCTGAGAGGATGGTAGAAGCACCCAAAGCATCTGCCAGCCAGAGCCTTCCTCTGTAACTACCAGACAATCATAGCTCTGGAGGATACTCAGCCCTCTCCTCCACCAGAGGTTTGTACTTTTGCTGTCACTCTGCCCCTTCTTCCATTTTAGAGAGGAACTGGTGCAAATCATGGCCGACGTGGGTACGAACACAGGACACCTGCAGTTAGATGGGATACCTGGACTTGGACATTTTAAAATGAATCAGTGGATCATTGCTCTTACTACATTTCTCCGAATTTCTCTCTTTCAGCCTACTACAAGGCTGAAACAAACAAATCTATTTCCTACATTTGCCACTTTGCAAATACAAACTCGATAGAGAACTGGTATGGTTTTATGACAAGAGGAGTAACATTGAAAACATCCATCCACGGAAATAAGCTCAGAAATCACTTTCTTATGCTAGGACATCATCTTCAGTTAAAATTCTCTGCCTCCAGGAACATGTTTGCTGTGGAGGTTTTTCCCTGCCTTAGGGGTGGCAACAGAACAGAAGAAGGAGGCAAATGTTCCCAAATCCACAGAAACGGAGGTTAAACCCAAGACACTTCTGCAGCCTTTGACCGCTTCCAGTCTAAGCCCCTGTTCTTCATACCAAGGAGTCACATCTTTGACCTACTGCGCACAGCAGTTCCGCCTGTTTGCACCCAAAAGGTGTAAGGGTTCATTTGTCTTCACTGAGACCAGTTTGCTCAGACATTTTCATTACAGTTTCGTACGCTTCAATTTATCTTAGAAGCCTGTGTAAGTGAAAGCCCTGCGAAAGGAACAGTGGTGATGAGGACCAGAGCAGTGCTCTCTGTCTGCCTGGAGCACAATTCAGCAGGAGGACAAACCCTCATAAGCTTTCTCCATATTAACCCAAGCAACGAGCTGGATCCTGTACAGACGTGACTTTGTTTCTGTCTTTGCTGCCTGCAGATGGATGAGCGGGCACACCAAAGGGAGCAGGAATTCTGAGGCCACAGGGGACAGGAGGGAGACTGGCATAGTTCCCCGAGGCACCCATAGCTCCTGCAAGCTCAAGCAGCTCCTTGGGAAAAATTTCAAGGCCATCAGGCTTCCAGCCAGGCTCACAAGTTCAAAAGCTTTTTGTTGCTAAGAAGGCCACTTACCAAATACTTTCAGTGTAAAATTTTTGATGGCGTTCTGAAAAACAAATCCGTATTTTCCTTCGTCGTTTTTCTCCACGCTCCTCAGCACCAGGGAGCCGTTCTCCAAGTTCAGGCATCTAGTGGCAGAAGTGCCACACTTGGCCAACAAAGTATCATTTAGGACGGTTGTAACGCATTTCTCATCCTCCTTGCTCATGCTGGAGAAGTTCTGCAGGCTCTGGATTCCCAAAGAAAAGACTGCTGAGTCGCCGCTGAGTGCACCAGTCCGGACGGCAGAGCCTGAAAGGAGAGCAAGCTTGTGTCCATCCGTCCCCTCTCGGCTGCCTCCCAGGAAGGCAAATGCCCAGGTGAGACATAAGAGGGACAGACCTAACCCTAGTGACAGGCTGGATCCCAGTGACTGAAAATCAGAGGATTGGGATGCCTTCGACAAGGTCCAACCTCCCCCACCTCAATAGCACAGGAATGGTGTGCACACCATGCACACAGGGAAAAAATAGGCTGAACCAGCTGGTCTTTTCTCCCCATAAATTTAAGAGTGCCATCTACCACTCTACGAACCCCTGTCAGAGATGAGAGACAGTGCAAAGAAAGGTCCTCAGGGCATCAATGCCATACACCTTGTACAGAAGGTAGCAGAGACAACAGCTGCAGGCGCACAGCTGCCTTCTCCAAAGAGGAAGGTCGCAGCCTTAACTTGAACAGGTCTCACCGTACCCTTGCACATTATTAAGCTGTTGTGTGTAAATCAGAGATGGGTAAATGGCAGGGCGACAGCAGCTTGGGGACTAACCCAAGGTCACACCGAGTGCTGGGAGCAGGACCACGTTGTTCCAGCCGGCACTCTGTGTACAAGGACCTTACATTCCCCGCTGAAAAGCTTCTGCAGACGCAGGACTCTCAGAAAGTACAATATTGTTAGTTATCGTTCATTTACTAGAAAAATAATCTGTCTTACTTTGGTCTGACCTCCCCTTTCATGCATTAGCAGCTACACTATTTGATGTCGCCCCAAATCTGGTAGCGTCCTTAAAAGATCTTGGGGCAAAATTAAGGCGTCTGCTCATCTAGCCAGATCTGTGCCAACCCCATAAAGAAAAATCCCACTTACCTTGAGTAACAGTTATTATCACCAGCAAGCAGAGCAGAGTGAAAGGAGAGCCGAAATCCATTTTAAAGAGCTCCTTGCATCATATGCTGAGGAGACGATCTGGCTACAGAGCTCAGTGAATATAGTGTTCGGGAAATGATGTCAGAAGCAAGAGTGGAAAAAAAAGAAAAGAAACTCCATAGTGGACAGATTGAATGATGTTTCAAAATAGACCTGCAAGGTTTTGGGTGACTGAACTCGGGCTGAGCCAACGCAAGCCACAACGTGCTCTGCAAAGTCCCGCAGCTCAAAGGTAGCTGCGAGTGCGGGAACAGGGCTGAGAGGTGAGGGGAGACAAAAATATCTCCTGGTCCATTTAGGAAGATGCTAACACCAAGAGCAGGCAAGGAGAAACACCTATTTCTTTCATCCTTTTCTGGTTTATCAAAGTACAGCATCCCCACCCAGGGAAGAGAAATCAGTCCAGTCAGATAAAGCACTGCACATGAAAACCAGCTGATTTTCTGAAATACTAAAAACGATCACTCCTTGACATCTCACCAGCAGGAAGGAGGTGTGGGACAAGGCTCTCCCTCTGTTCCCAAAGGCTGTGTTGCCAATGTGAACTTTGCCAGGCTTCTTTAGTGACTGAGTGGTACCTGCCATGCAGAAAAGGCTCCACAGAGCCAGCCCAGGCAAAGAGTAAAGCTTATGGGAAATTAATTTACATTGCAAAGCTAAACTGAATGTAGCCCAAAAGCCACCCCAGCTCTGTTTGGAGTGCAAATCTCAGAGATGAGACTGAAAAGCCAGTCCTGAAGAAACCCTGTGAACCAGTTACCGGGAGGGCCACATAAAGCAGACACTTTGCACTTTTTGAGACGGCTTAAAGCACACTGGGTGCTGCACTGTGCCGGGGTGGGTTACACAAACAACACAGCAGGAACTGTCTCGCTCACTGGAGGAAGTAAACTGGTATAGCATTAGAGCCAACATCTGGATGCTTTCAGATGCTTAGCAGATGTGCTGGGGAATAACTACAACAGCTGGGTTCAGGATCCAGCTGGGAACTTTACACTATTGTTTCTCTGGACACAGATATAGACACAACCCCTTAAGGAAGCTCCACACAGTGGATTCACGTGTACACACACATTTCTGAGAAGTGGGTAAAACCCCTGCGTGGTGGTCTGCACTAATTTTCAACCAATCTGGCTATGCTTGATAAATTCCACATTCCAGCCACTGGTTTGGCCACTCCGACTTCTTATCAATGACAATTACATCTCACCTTTGGCTCCCAGTGTCCCAAACCTACAAGTTTGCTTCAAGGCTATCACAGCAATATGCTGTCTTTATCATATGTGCATAGGACAGGCCTAAACTGATCTGAGACAGAAATAGACTTCTCTGAGAAAAGCAGTGAAGTGAGTCTTCAGACACTCACAGCAGTGCAGAGGAAGGGAGAGAGAAAAAAGTATTTACAGTAAGAAACACTTTCATTTCCTTCTGTGCTGCTGAAATAACATGAAGAAAATCTCCCTCAAATACCGCTGCAAGACTGGGGCTAACCCTCTGCCTCGGATGTGCACATTCAACTTCATTTCACCTTCATGCTCGAAGGGCAAGCTGGTAGAGCTCAGGGTTGCAGTGCTGTGGTGGAGACACGAGACAGTCCAGACAGCATGTGCAGGGTCGCTTCCAAACAGCACCCCAAAATGTCCAGAATCTCAGGAAAAAAAACAGATGCAAAAGGGGTCTGCATAAAGACTAATCCAGCAAAAGTTCACCTTCCCGTCCAGCCAATGAGAGCAGAGCCCATTTACACAATTGCAGTGAAGCCCAAGAAAAATACGGCCTTTCTGCTGTTCCAGAAGTGACTCTGCACGGCTGTGACATTGCGGTGTCCTGTGTTTCGTCTCCCTCTCCGCGGCTCCAGGGCAAATGAGTACATTTATGAGTTCAATATTCCCGACTGCAAGTGCCCCATACATCACACAGTATGTGAAGTCCCATTAGGCTTCTTCTGTCCCTCACATCCTCACCAGCTAAAAAAAGCCCCAAAAGGAATCACAGCCAGGATAAAGGTGACGGCACGCACGCAGTCTGCGTTGCCATCAATCAGCAGCCTCTTTTAAGAGCAACTCTCTCAAATTTCACGTAGCATGAAATCATTAGATGAGATCTGGCATTAATTTCTAGCATTGGCTAATGAGTGCTCGCAACATCCTTGGCTAGGCAGAGAATGCAGTTCCCCTTTTTATAAAAAGACACAGAGTTTTGTGTGATTACTGCAGACAAAAAACACCTTGTAAGGCTTAACAGAAATCACAAGTAGAAAAAGGGGGAAGGGAAGGTGGACCAAATGAAAAAACCAACGAGAATTTGTAGTTGGAAGGTGAAATAAAACCTTTTTTACTTGGAGGGCTGCAAGCCATTTTGCGCTTTCAGGCTGAAGGCTTCATGAAAGGAGAATGGAGATTCATTCCATACATGGCATGAGGCCTTGATGGAGCATGGGAGATGGGAAAAACCTGAGCTAGCAAGTAAAGCAGGAAATAACCCGTGAAATATTACAGAGAAACCCGTACATATCAACTGTGCACATCTCCCTTTCCACAGGCTGGTAAGCATAGGCAGCACACCTATTTTTACTGTCACTAATGTGTGTCAGCTCTCACTGGGGAAACACACAGGCCCAGCCTCACCCGGAGGTAGCCAGCAGAACTAAATCCAGAAACTCAACACGTGCAAACAGAAAATAGGCCTGCAGCTCCAGCAGTGCACAGCTGCAGTGTCCATCCTTCTGTCCATCCATCCATCCATCCATTCCCTGTGGTGGAGCAGCATGGCCATGGCTACAGCCCAGGGCAGGGACACCCAGGACTGGACGATGCTGGGAGAGGGAGAGGATTGCAGCCATGGAAGCTCTGCAAGGTCCTGCAGCTTGAAGAGAGCTGCGAGTGTGCGAACAGGGCTGAGAGGTGAGCGGAGACAAAAATATCTCCTGGTCAGCTCACCAGTCCAATCCACACCTACAGCTATTCATGCATGAGCCATTTTCTTCAAAATGGGCTTTGAGTGGCTCACAGGAGAGCTGGACTAGGCAGCGACAAGGCAGGAACATGGCACATGCCTGAGAGATCCTTCTGTGTGGGGCAGCAGGACCCCAGAAACTGATGAAGATTCATGTTCATATGAACTCCTTCTTTGTTGCATTAAACTAGCCAGAGAGCTGTGCTTATCTCCAAGATCTTTCTTGATCAAAGCAATAGCAAGCAAAAATAAAGGCAAATGCTAATGTCAGAGCCTTCACCACAGATGATATCTCCATGACAGGGACATTTAAAGAAGCCCACAAATTTAAAAAAGGGACGTTGCAGGAACGTGCTGAGATCAGTAACTGCTACAGAAAGGCTCCGGACCTAATTATGGACGAGGTACATGCAGTTTTCTCCATCCTGTAGTACCTCTGGGGAAGGCACAGTCCAACCCTTGCAAGAGCCAGGGCCAGGATTTCCAGAGTTGCCGGGATGCCCAGGCCTGTAACAGGGGCCAATAGGAATGCACTCTCTTCTTCAGAGCATCCATGGATATTTTCAGCTTTCTCTTGCTAAGAGATGGAAGGAACGTCCAAGATCCTGCTAACACAGTGAGGACTTTGTTGTGCTGGGGGCTTAGGAACAGGGCTGAGAAAAGGAAAACCTGTCCTGGTGTCCACTCTGATGCACAAAGACAAACCTGGGAGCCCTCCCTGCAGCACTGCTGTGCCTCAGGCACCTCTCTGGTGAGACACACACGGCTGGTCCTCGTCTCACATTTCCTGCCACAGCCTCTGCTCTTGCTATTTGATGCTAAGGCTACATGGGACTGCTGACCAGCTGTGGGGGAGAGACCCAGGCAGGTCCACAAAAAAGCAGAGACATGGAGTAGATGCTGTGGTGCATTGCCATCTCCTCTTGGCCATGGCCGCCACACTTCCAGGTGAGATAAACGAGAACAGAAGGACAGGGGAGAACACAAGGATCCCAGCTGCCCAGGCCGAGCACACCAACCTCGTACGGTTCCTCTGACATGGCTCTCCCAGCATGGCCTGTGATGACAAGTGAAAAAGAACAGCCCATATATGGAAAACCTGCTAGAAATGACACAATTTATATTTAGCTGCGTGCAGGGTGAAATGCTTTGCATTTGCTTGGGGTGGGGGAAAGAAAAAAAAACAAACAGAAAACCAAACCAAATGTCTTCTTATTGCAGAGCTACTCAGACATATGGATTCCTGTCACTTCATGAACAAAGGTTTACTGAAGGAGCACATTCTTCTTCCTCCTTGCTTTGTCCTGCCTCATTTTGAGGGGAAAACACGAGTTCACTAAACCCCAACTTGGAAGATGAACTTGGGAAATTTCACTAACGTTGCCATCTTCAAACTAATCATACAAGCATTATTTACAGAGGCAAAGAGATTTCACAGGTTAAAAATCTCTGCACGATTCACTTAACAGTGTCTGAGCATTACATCTGCTATGGTTATGAGAAGGTTAATGCCAGGCTCATTTAAGACAATCTTCCAGTATGGTGCAGAATGGGGACAAAAGCCACCGCAACAGCTTTGCAACCACAAGATTGCAGGTGGTTGTGACAGGGATTCCCTATCCTGTCACACTCTAGCACATGAATAACCTAATGTGACAATCAGAAGATTTGAAAAAGCAGCAAAAAAACCACACTTTTCTGCCTTTTCCTTTGCTACCAGACACAAGAAACTGCAGCCGCTGATACCTGCAGCAAATTAAAGCATTTAAGAGCTTTAAAAAGTTTCTTCTAAGTATCACAGAATATTCTTTGATTAAAAAAAAAACTACCAAAACCCCCGGGTCATTTAGCTTTGTATTGCTTACTAGAAGTGCTTAGAAAATGCAGACATTTGGGATAATGGCTGTCTTGAAAACAGACTGAAATTCATTGTAAAGGCACCAGAACAGCGCTGAAAAAAGAAAATTTAGGAGATCCACAAACTTAAGGAGGCTGAAAAATAGTGTTTTACAGGATCAAAGCTGGAAACACAGCTTCAGCATGCCAACTAGAACCTAAAAGGCAAGTTGAAAAGTCCTTGGTCATGACACTCTTTAACGAGGTAGCCCTGGCTGGGGCCAAGACAGCAAATAATTGAGGCCTTTCCAGGCTAGATTAAATGCCTGAGTACCCTGAAACTGAAATGAGTGAGATTTTCAGAAAGTGCAAGCATGGAGGCACTTACCCCACAAAATAAATGTCTGACCATGCTCTGAGAGCAACCCCTGGACCCTGGGCAGTGCACAGAGCCAGCTGACACTCACCCCTGGTTCTTTCCTCCAGAGCCCTTCTGCATACATACTTCTTTCTGTCTCCTTAGAGACTGAAATCTGGGTGTATTTACCAAACATTTGGATCTCGGGGTCTCTCCAGGAATACAAGTCATTAAAAAAAGGCAACATACTGGAATGTTTTTGCAGCCAAGGTTGTGTTCAGAATTTGAATATTCCTGCCAAATAACACTCAATTTATTCGGCCTTTACGCCTCATGCGCATTAAAGCAACAGGAATACAGGTATAGCATCTGGCCATTTAAGTCTCTGCACAAATCTTTGATGTTTTTAAGACTTTGATTCATTCTTTCTGCATTCCCTGATGATTGAGGGTGGTACAGAGTACACAACTTTTCCCTGTTCCTAAGTTGTAGGCTTAGACATATCTTGGAGAGTTTTTTGTTCAGTCATCTGGCACCTTCCTGCCCTTTCCTGGCAAAAAACCCAAGAAATCTCCTAAATACCCTCTCTTTTCTTTACAGAATTGTAATTTGGTTGGGGAAACTTGATAGCCTTTAGCTGTCAAAGCAACTGGCATTAAACGTGTATTCCAATTTTCCCTGTTTGTACTTGCCATTAGCACTCCATCCACACACTGTATTAATACAGAGTTACTGGTTAACTCGCCTCTAAATCTGCCTAGGATTTTCAGAAATAAAATCAACAATCCTGCAAACCCTTGAGGAAATCCAGTCCACGTTTATTGTTTTTCTTCCCAGGTGAAGGCAAAATTATACTGAGATTCTGCATGCACCATTATACTGAAACAAGCTGGGCACAAATCAATTACTGTAAAACATTTTGCATTAGCCAGTATCATGTTTATAGCTGTTGAAGGATCAGGAACTAGAGTCTTGGACAAATCTATAAACTGATCTTCCATCTGAGCTTAATTCAGGTTTTTTTAATCAGCAAGACAGAAGTGTTACAAGGGAGACTCACAAGGGAGAAAATATTCAATTATTGGTCTCGTACCTTGCCTTTCTTCCCGAGATAACAGGTACTATTTTAAGGAGAGAGGTTTGCCTTCCTGCATTTTGAGCTGTACTGGATTAGCCGACCTCAATAAGCCATGGGACACCACTGAGTGTCTGGGGTATTTCTTTCCCCCTTCAGTCACATGGCCATCATGGTATTTTGGTACATTATCCACTGAGAGTCACAATGTGAACACGCAAATTTCCTTGTGGCAAACACTGCAACTGTGCCCAAAATTGTGTAACAAATACCTCCCCACCAAGTTTGCTGGTGCTGATTCCAACAGCAGAAAAAAAGATTATCAGACTGTGGATGTGTCTGTGCCATCATATCCTGGGTACAAAGGTAGCTTTACCTCCTATTCATACAACATTTACTTTACCCTTAATTGTTGATCCTTCACGGGGGGTGGTTGTTAATGTCACATAAATTGTGCTGGTATCTCTCAGACATGCCTTAAGTTTCATCTCCAATTTTTTAATCTATAATTGGTTCACTGAAGTCCCCCAAGGGGATTACTTTTGTATCTCCTTCCACTGCTGGGGCTTGGGGGTCTGGTCTGATCATTGTTCACCGCTTTCATTCAGCTCCCGATTGATTTGATTTTCGCTTTGTTGCTCTCACAGTTCCCCTCTCAGGATCACAGGACATTCTCTTTTCCAGTATCTTGGTTTTATTGCAGTAATCCTTTGGACTTCTCCAATTTAAATTTCTATTTCCCTTGTTTCCATTATTACCCCTTCGTCCTGTGAAATGCCTGCCTTGCAGAGAAGCTGCTAACAAGCCAGCCTTCTCTTCCTGCTGTTTTCTCTTCTGCCTTATCTCAGCCTCGTCCCTTCCATCATACACAAATGTTGCAATAATTAATATCTCCTCTATGAGCTTCCCATGCCAGCCCAGAGAACATACCAATTTTCACCAGAAAATGCTTAATATCTGGGGTCACTTGATCTACAAATAAGGAGACAAGCAAAGACCCATCCTGCAGGGCTTCTGGGTCCGTTCCACCCCCTAGTGAATGCCTTGTCAGCATTATTTTCCCTTTGTCCCATTAACCATTTCTTAAATCCTCCTCAACATAATCTTAAGGCACCTGATCCTGCCTTGGTCTGGTAATAGGAACTGTCTGGCTCTGCCCACACAGTCCTACCATCCAGCAGACTGTTCTCTATTTTCTTGCATAATCAACACTCGCTCTTATGGGGCAAATAGAATTTCCAGTAACCACCAAACATCCGAACAAAAAGGGTCATAATGCACACAAAATTCCCCCAATCACTTACTGAACCTTTGACTCCAGACTCCTTCCTGGAGCCTGGGCATTTGCTGCTGCCAAGCCACCAAACCTGCCAGACCAAGCGGCACCATTGCTCCTGCTCCCACTGTTGCAGAAGGAATTATCACCTTCTCCAGGGGGGCTGGACAGCTGTTGAAGTGAAAGCAGAAGGTGCACAAAAAGGGGAACAGAAGGAGTGATAGAGCAAATGGGAAGCAAAGAAAACAGAGACCCATCTACAGCAGCTGCCTAAGCTTGTATGGATAGCAGTGACTAAGCAGATGCCTTGGTTTTGTTCTCATTCTTTCCCTTACCTTGTAAGACTGGCTTGCAAATTGTCATTAGAGCCATCATGTCACCAATCACCCCAAACATACCAAAAGTCAATCTGAGCCGGGAAATGGTCTTCAATAGTAGCATTAAACACTTTATGCAGTCACAGCTCAAACTGCCCACTGATGGCCACTTTTGGTCTCTGCTCCCAAATGCAGTCACAGCCAGACTGGTACCTTGACACAAATCCACAGTCCTTTTTCTTGACAGCCCATGGGTACCCACAAATCTTGCTACGATTACTCCAGATTTCTGATAATAAAGTACCTCTCACTAAATCTTGTCTCATTTTCAAATTGAGTGAGTTATGTGGAATTAACACAAATTCAACTTGCCACCAGCTCACCTCTTTCTGGTTGGGTCCCAGCACACACCCTGTGACAAAAGTAGATGAACTCACCTAGCCCCACGGATCAGACACTCCCCATGAGATGCCACAGCCAAACAGTGGATGAGAGGGTTCCATCTGGGCTAAAAATGCTGCTGCAAAATTGATTTGAGATGTTTGTTGACTGAGGAAAAAAGGGACACAGGAACAGAACTACAAAGTGTTTATTTCATGATCATGAGACCTCTCCTTCACCAGAAGGGATCCAGAGGTAATTTTAAGGGGTTTATATACAGCTATAAAAAAAAGACTAAGCATGGTCATCTAACAGCAAACAGACACACCTTTGCCCTCTCCCCTCACGCTCAGTATTTCTATTTTACAGCATTTTCAGACAAAGCAGTTCTGCATTGCCTCTGCCACCCCGTGGTTAATGAAGGCAAAGCTCCAGACCTTCCCCTTCCCGCTGCGAAACACAAGTTGTTGTTTATTAATCCTTCTCCTGAGAGCAACCTGCCAACATTCCACCTCGTGGTTATTACTACCTCAAAAATCAGCAAGGATATTGTGCTCAGTTTTGAAAATCAAAAGTTAAGAAACCTCAAAATAACAGTCACCCTTCAAATCCTCAAATCCTGGAGGGCTGCAGTAACTGAATTCTGCTGGAGAACAGCCATCAAACACCAGCAAGAAAGGTTTGTGACCAATACCTGCAGTTTTAAAGCATTTTCACTGAAACATCATTACAACTCCCTCTGCAAAGCATTCCCTTAAGAGTCTAACATGTTTTCCTGAGGTCCTCATTGATCAGTCTGGTGCTGGCAGGAAAATAACCAGTCTGGGGACTCACATGATGGTAGGGACTAACTACAGGATGCTCCATAAGTAATTACGGGAATCTGAGCTGAATAACATCCTCCTTGAGGAAGTATGTTGTTTAAAGCAGAAAGCAAACAAAAATGTCTGTTCAGAGCTAAAGCCAAGTTTCTGCAGTTACTAGATTTGTCTGTTTACTGAAAACTCAGGAAAAGTGTGAATTGAAAGCTCAGTCTTTGCCACGCCTCTCAAGCAGAACATCCGAATTTCACTTCGCTTTGCCCACTACCTCCATCACTTCCTAGAACTATAAAACACAGCAGGAAAGGAGCCCAAGAGGACACATCTGTTCCCTGGACAGCCCAGCTCACACGTGATGCCCTAGTGTTGCAGTGCTCAGCACTCCAAGGCAGGAATTGCTTCTGTCCACGGGAGAAGCCACCTCACACAGCCACCTGAGGGTGCCAGCAGGGCTTGCTCCCTTTGCTTCCTGCAGATCACATCCTGGTGTTGAAGGGAAATACATTTATCTCTGTAGAGTGTGTGCCAGTGTCATGTTCCTGTAACCTGCCCAGTCTGAGATGGACCAGAACAGTCTCAGAACTCTTCACATATTCCTCGTGGTACCAAAAGCATGAAGCATTTGTCCAAGCAATTTCTATGTTTTCTTTTTTTCCAGACCACCTGAAAGAAGCGTTTCAGCTTTGTTTCTGTTAGATTCAAGAATATCGATTCACCAATAACTTCTGTAATTCCTTTAAATGTTTACACTCCTGAGGGAAGAAAAACATATCTGCTCTTTATTGGGATACATTCCACAGAGAGTGACCACAAGCAGGACAATTCCTTTTATCTCCTGTTAATTGGAAATGTTCTTCCTTTACTACACTTATTTGAAATACTAGCCTGAAACCAATGCAGAGAGATGCCCTATGAGCGCTTTAATACCTTACCTTGTAATAAAACAGCTTTTTTTCATCTTAATAACGTTCCTTCTGTTCCAAGTGCTTACACAGATTTTCCCCACTACAACAAGAAGTGCAGGAGGGATGTACAGGAAACCACGTATATTTGCTTTCTGAAATCTCCCACTACCTTGGAAGCACTGCCACACAGGCTTACAAGTTACATACTGGGAGCCTGCACACAGCCAGAGCTTGCTGTTGAGGAGGCAGCAGGTAACAAATGAGGTCCCTGAACAGTTCTCCCACCATAAGAAGGTGCATTTCCTTGTCAAGCTGAGGAAGCATTTTATTTGGATTTGATTTAGAAAGAGAGAATCCTACTGGGAGGTCACAAGTCATAGCAAGAGAGTGTTCTGAATCAGTGTCCACCAGATACATTAGTGCCTAGGGACACATCTAGAATATTGTCTTTGACACTGTAAAAAACTAAAATAGTAATTTTTAACAGCTTCCCTACAAAACTGGATCCTGACATTTGCAACAGCTGCTGCGTCAGAAGTGGAAACAAACCCTGTCCTTTTGTCATAAGATGAATTTGGCATGTCTGAGTTATACAATTACTGTAGTCTGAATGAAAATAACTCCCACACAAATGATAATTGCTTGCTTCTAAAAATCCAACTGCTTCTGGGCAGAGATTATTTTGTTCTGACTAGCAAAGATTCTGGCCACATTGAAACCACGTGCCATAACACAGTTGAGTCCTTTAGCTATTTCAAAATAAGATGGGACATGTCTCAGCCTGAAACCCCTCCTGTAGGTCTGTTCTATCTTCCCTCTAAAGCAGAAGTATTTTGTAGGTCCCAAAATCTCCACATTATTCCACTGTGGGTCAGACTTCATGAAGGCTAAGGCAGCTTTTAGTAAACCTTGCTGGCCTGGGCTGACCTCAATATCTAGGTTAACACATATTTCAAAATAAAGATCTAATTTTTCTAGCTGGCAAAGTCAAGAACTGGATAGAGACAAAAAAAAAAAACAACAACAAAAAACACAAACAAACAAACAAA
>VZRQ01001598.1:1157515-1167877 GCA_013397975.1 Machaerirhynchus nigripectus
AAAAAAAAAACCAAGATGTGAAAGAGTCTAAAATTAGCACCCAATAATTGAACAAGGAAGCTCAATAAGAGCTCAGCACATTTAGGAGCTTAAACGGCTGAGTTTGAAAGTCTAACTGTAACATCTTGTTTTCAGTCTTGTAGCAGAAGCATAAATGCCAATTGCAAGTGTAACAAACCTTAAATCAAGAATATAACATGCAGGAGTTCTCCTATAGATTATCACATGGGCTTAAAACGAATTGACAGGAACTTTTGCCAGGGGAAGCTCACATTAAATATTGAAAACAAAAAAAATTTACACTGAGAGAGTGGACAGGCATTGGAATAAGCTGCCCAGGGAGGTGGTGGAGTCACCATCTCTGGAAGTGTTAGAGGCACCTGGATGTGGCACTTGGGAATATGGTTTAGGAGTGATTATGGTTGGTGCTGGGTTGATGGTTGGACTGGATGATCTCAAAGGTCTCTTCCAACCTTGAAGATTTTTGAAAAACAGAGGCAGCAGCTGCCAACTTTGAACACATAAATCTATACATCACAGCAAGTGTCTGATCCATCTATCACCGGCACATCACTGTGAGTTGAAAACACAGCACACTGAAAAAAGGCACTAACAAACGACTCAACACAACTGTAGACATCAGGCTGAAACTCTGGCAATGATGGGGGGTTGAGAACATCACCTGGGAGCTGGGATTTAAAAGTGAGAATTGGGATTCACTTCCAAATCCAGCTACTGAAGTGTATGGTCTCTAACTAACCTCTAAAGCCTGACTTGTCCAAGTGCCACGGATTATGCCTAGAAGCTTTGTACCAGTCTTCCTCCTTAGCAGTTTTATAAAGCTTAAGTGACAAATTTCTTTAAATTCCTGTGAAGATTTTTTATGAAATAAAGCCACAAATAGCATAAACTGATAAATGTTAAAAAGTATTGCTGGCAGCTAATGAACCAGCCGTTTCTATTGTCTGTAAACACTACGACACAACTCTCAACTCATACTCCATTGATAATACCTAATAAGCCAACTCTGTCAAATTATATTTGTTTTATTAGTATTATCTTGCAAGAGTTTATTACAATGCTGCTTCAAACATTAAATCTTTAAGAGGAAGCTGTAAGCTTAATTAATTAATATTCTATTTTTAATTGCTTGCCTTTTTCATATTCCAAATACACTGACGTAATTCCATTAGCCAAGGCCTTTTATTTCCCAGTGGAATTAATTTCAAGCAGAAGCTATTTAACAACAGCAAGTGCAGCATGCTAAAACACTCTGGGAACGTAGTTTTGTTTCAACCCAACACTCAAATGTTGTTCTGGTGCTGCAGCTAGTAAACCCACAGCCTAAACCTCTAAGAACACATCCACACCAAACCAGTATTCCAAACCAGATTAGCATAAAAACATGCTGCTGCTAGGGAATTACTAGGAATTAAATAAATTTTCTTACATTCAAGAATTACAAGTGCACACAATGCAGCCTGTAATGAATAATATTTAATATTTATAATGATTATTATAAAATAGGAATGATTATTTTATAATTTTAAAATAGGTAACTCTTCAAAAGTGACCTTTTCTTTACTATTATGTATACACTTCTTCATGGGCTTGTTCATCAGGAAACCTTCAAATCCCATTAGCTTAGATCCAAGCATTCTTGCATGCTAATTATTTCCTTACTGAACTCAAGCAGAGAATTTTTAGACAGAACAGATACTAATTAATTTAGAAAAAAAAACCAAACTGTAGTTTCATCAACTGTCAGAAGTGTCTGCTATGAACTTGTGGGTGAGTTTCCCTTTTTTCTATGCCACAAGTGTGACAGAGGAGGTTGACATCATCAGATAATTTTTCACAGCCAAAAGAAATCCAAAGGTGTAGCTGTAGGTCAGCCAAGGAAGATTAATTGCTAAAGATGGCCTTGCATGTCTGGACTGGCAACTGCTCCTCTGGCCCTCAGCAAAAATACACCAACACTGCCAAAGCTCCTGTTTGTGTCTGGTGCGTATCTTTATCATCAAAAGTATGAGGATGTCTCAGAAAAAAACCCTACATTACAGTTACCTGCAGCAACCCCCAAGGAAACAAAATTTATGTAAGATACTGTAACCCCATACAGAAACCCAAAGCAGTGCCATGCATCCTCCTCAGCTTCCAGTTTTCCCTGTGGATGTGAAAACCACATGAAGCCACAGGAGACAGTGCAAAGCACTCATTGATATGCCAAAGGAGCACATGTGAAGAAGCCAAACTCCCCCAAGTCCCTAGAGAAGCCCGTGGTTCCAATGCCTCTCTGCCAGCTCAGCAGTCACCTCAGAAAGTAAAATTTATTTCTGGAGTTCACAGAATCTGATTTCCCAGCCCGACAGGCAGCCTGCAGGAGGACGTTCCCCTTTGCAGTACATGCACTGCACCCGGGCTGCAACTTGAGCAGCAAATTATTGACTGAGCCTGTCTTTGCTGCCTCCTGGTTCTGCACAAATCACCACCTTGAACAAGGGAAACTGCACACAGGGCAGGGCTGGCACTCAAGCTTTCCACCCCAACAGACAGAACTCCAGAGGACGAGAACAGGCTGTCTCCCTGCTTGTCAAGCGATGCCTTGAACCCCAATTCAGCAAGCACAGGGTCAGAGACAAACAAGCTTCCAGAAGCCTTCAAACGAAAAAAATGTCAGCTGCCTCACAGTGACTATCCAAAATAACTTCTTGCTGTTGTTTACAGACCCACAGAAATGAGAGACAAATCAAAGGGCAACCATCTGAAAGATGCCTGACTAAAAACATGTGTTGCCCTCCAACCAGCACGTCAAGCACTTCTCCCGTGCAAACTTTACCAGAGCCTCCATAACTTTCATTGCTGCCTTCATGGGCTGGAATGTTTGACCGCAGTACCCAGCCTTGTGGGTCTCCTCGCTGCCCCATTTCTGCAAACACAGAGACTGTTGTGAAAACCGCAGCACTCCAAAAACAAACCACCTATGACTACATATCCATAAGAAAAGGGAGGGAAAAGCCACAAATCAGCTCCTTTCAACACAAAAGCATCCAATTTGAATATTAAATATTAAAATAGCAAGAAACAAGCCAGCAAGTACAGGAAGACTGAGCCATGTGCAGTCCTGCAGCAACTCAGAGATCTAAACGAATAGGGCAGCTTAATGAAACCAGATAAAAAGCTGGATGTCTGTCAGTGCCATTGGCAGCAAATGTCATTCAGCTTCCAAAGATCTCCGAAGCAGAGCAGCTACACCAATAATTCACATATTTGGCTGTAACGAGGATGGACAGGGCGCAGCCTCACAGGCGCCTTCCCCAGTTTCAATCCTTGCACAGAAAACTACACAAAGGCTCATTAAATGACCTCCACAAGCAGTGCAGGTCCCCAGAGGCACCAGTCCATTCAGCCTCCTGCAGACCTGCTGGTAACAGCTCCTCTGCCTTCCTGCCACACTGAACTGGCAGTGTTCCTCCTCACGTGGGTAACAGGGCAGCACGATTGTTAGGCAGCCAGAAAGCGGCTGAGCCTCTGCACAGCCCAAACCAGCGGCAAGACTTGCTGAGAAGCAGCAGCTGGGGTTTTAGCCACAGCTTTATACCAGGTTCAAAGCGGAAAGATGTTGCCTTGCACCACGAGCCTTGCTAAAACCACTGTGCCCTTCGTTATTCTCATGCTCTGAAGAGCTGTGTGCCTGTGCAGGTGTGCCTGTACCTGTGCAGATGTTTACAAGCAGCTCTGTTGGAGCTTTTTGTTTTCAGCTTTGTCTTGCTCGCTGGGTCCTCAGGCAGTCACTGTAATTAGAGAAGGCTCAGGAGAAAAGCAGCCCAATAACTCCAGCCTCCCTTGACAGGCTTGCTGTGCAAAACCTTCGCGGAGCAGTAGCCTCCAGTAGTCTCATAATCATTGTTAATCATTTCTTCTCAGCACCCGCAGACCACCGGAGCCCAGATAATTTGCATGTGCCATTACCTGTGGGCAGATAAGGCTGGTGCAGGCAATTTCAGGGGCACAGATGCGCTTGGAACTTGTCAGCCCATCGGTTCCAATTGAAATGGAGCTGCAGCGGGACCCGAGGCCACTCTCTTTTACTTTGCATAACGCGATTACCCTGATGAGGCCGGCAAAAGTAAATATTTAAACAAATAACCATGTTAATATAGCTCGGTCCCCGGATCAGCCGTAACCTAAAATGAAGTAATTCAACAACAGACTGCCTGAGGAAAAAAGTGGGGAAAGACTGACCCCTTCAGTACAAGAACGTCTTATTCCCCAGATATCTGAAAGCAAAATACAGCTTTCTTAACACACCCCAGGACGTTTATGTAATTTTTTAAATTAAAAAAGCGGAGTTAAAGCTATTAAAAACAAGTTGCAAGCTCTCTCTGGTAAAAAACAAGCTTTCAAATAAGCATAAGTAACAATAAGCATCTCATTCGTGCTTCTCCTTCCAACTCTGCCACGCTTGTACACAGCATTTCCCTTCGCCCGTTCTGATAGGCTTCCCAGTGCTGTTAACTGCCTGGTGTCCCTCCACTCACAGCATTACATCAGCTCTACACTGCTGCTTCCCAGGAAACCGCTGGCAAAATGAATGCACACCGGTCACTTCCTTTTGCCTAACTTCTGCTGCACAGCGTGATCTTTTCGCAGGTTTTCTTCTAAATACCTAATCAATGCCGTGACACAGACTCTGCATCCCCAGTGAAACTGATCTCCTAACTGATTTAGCACAAACAGAGAAGAGTGAGAGGACTGATTCACAAATCACCAAGCACAATATTGAAATCTGTCTGGGTATTACAAAAACACCGGCAGACAACAGCAAGCTTCATCAATGCCAGGCTCAAGGGACCATTGCAGGCCATGATCTATGATATTTGCCTTTTTCTTGAGGCTGTTTCATCCATGTTGCTTAAACAAGCCTTTTTTCCTCCCACAGGCAAGTGTCAATTTAGTAAAGGGAGACTGCATTATACTTTAAGCAGTCTGAAACACCTCCGTGAAAAATATGAGGGACAACTACAGCATTTTACTGCAACACTTACATGTTTTAAGGGCACTTTACCCCTTATATGTTGAGTTCTTCCTCTAGACCTCTAATAAGATTACATTTTGAGCTTAATTAAAACTAAGAAAACAGTAGGTAGTATTGTTTGTGGATACAGAAAGCTCGAGAGAGTGAGATGTTTACTAGAATACCACGTTCAGATATTTGCAAGTAAAAGACTATTAAAACCAAACCTGCAAAACTGTGATGCCTATGACAATGTGAGTTACAACATGAGAGCACTGCTGCTGCAACCACAAGAACATAAAGCTGGGGGCACAACCTTTGGGCAAAGCAGTCAGGGCCCAGGTAAGCTGGACTTGGAAGGGTCTCACAGAGGAAGCATCACTCAGCACTTGCCTTTCTTACAAGGAGGCCTTTACCTTTAGGTGGATCTTCAGTGTGACTCCATATGACAGTCCTTCCAATGCCTAACCATGCCTTCAGTGCGGAACTTTTCCCTAATATCCAATCTGAGCCTCCCCCGGCGCACCTTGAGGCCTATTTAACCAGGAAAATATTTAAACTTTATCTGTCTTCTGAAGATAATAACAAAACCAAGCATCTGTTGAAAGATTTCTCAGTGCAGTTTCCCTGGCTACTTATCAGTCTCCAGGGTTTCTCCAGCTTTCAGCCCTCAGCTGGTTTTGTAAGTGCATGGCCAAAGCCATAAATCCAGGTAACAGGTAATTAGGCAATCAGGAACTGAGATAAGGGAGTCACTCCTGTAACTGACAAGCTTTTCTGGGGAGACAAACACAGCCTTCACTGACAAGCTTGCACCAGTGTGTTGGCCAGCTGTCCCAGGAGCCTTGGGAGCTTGGGGGGGGTTGGCTCTGATAAATTCACACAGGTGTGTTCATTTGTTCTTTGTTCTAGTCTTCTCTTTAATTTTTTTTTTCCAGTTACTCCAAGCTGGGAATGCCTCTGCTGCCCCTGGCTGATTCTCCTCCCCTAAGTTGTTACACTCCTTTATCTCTACAAGACCTTTTTTCCCCTGAATTTTACTTAGGGAGTCTTAAAAATCACGCAGTGACAGCTACCCTCTGTTTTGGTGAGGGAAGGGTCCCTCTCAGGTTCCTTACATAACCTTTCACACATGTCAGCTACAGACTGCTGCTCTACAAGTGTGTACCTAGGAAAACCCCCAGTGATCTCCCCCTGTGTTCTACACGCGAGATCAAACGTCAAATAAAGTAAATCTCAACTACACGTCACTTGCCAAAGTGGTAAATCTGGTGCACAATCATAACTTTGATTTTGCATTTCATATATAATTGGCCAAACACACAGGTCAATTTCTTCATAAAGGGAGCTCATGTCATCATTTGTAAACAGAACAGCACATTAAAAACAGCAGGTCCATGGATGTGCACACATTTTCGTACTTTTTTTAATTTGGAAAATCCACAATTTATCCAGTCTGGGTAAGCTTGACTCAAACCTAGCAAGAGGTTTGTGGCAACCCTTTGTTGCCCTTACCATGTGTTGGTAATCACTTTGATGGCCATTTCAGTCCCAGTCTGCCACAGGTGTCCTTGACTGTCCTGACAGAAAGCTCTTCTTTCTCCACCCACTTTTAAGGCTGCTAGTAGATTCAACTCAGTGCAAGAAGCTCAAAGCAGCAGTTATTAATCAAACACCATATGAATACCTTAAGCTGGAATCCTCTCACAGGATTGGCACACACTGTGGTGTGAAGAACATGTATCTCCCCGAAACACAGCGAAGGTGCCCTGAACTTCAAAGAAATGGACCATGACAGGGATGGTGCCAAGCTCTTGGCAGTTTGCTTGTTCACTTGTTTATTTCCACGATCACATGCCTAGGTTCGGGTAGCTGCATTTTAGGATTGACACAGCAACTGTTTGCTTTCCAGTTTTTCAGTTAATCTGGTGTCAGTTTGCTTCCTGCCATTTTTTCCCCCCTCAAATGCCATGGAGATGTGGAGATACTCAGAACTCCATTGGCCTTCAGCAGCCTGCTCTGGCTGACCCTGCTTCAACAGGGAGTTGGACTAGGTGGTCTCCAGGGGTGCCGTCCAACCTATGAGTCTGTAATTCCCACATCACAAACTACTGGGGAAGGGGAAGATTTAATACTTCACATCCAAACCAAGGGCTTCCATTATCCGCTTGGAAAGCACTTCACGTAACTTTCTGCAGTGTTAACAAGCAATCTTCCCTAGGCTACGGAAAACTGCATGTGTTGATGGAGCTGAAATACTTGGAATAGAGCTCCCTGTCAAACAGGCTTGAAGAAGAGTAAGACAGCAAACTGTTCTCCTTGTTTATTTCTCTTTTAGCAGCTCTTCAGAGTCTCGGTGCTCTCTGCATATAAGTGATTGAGGCATCACTCCACGCCAAAAGTTCTTTCAGTGCAGGTGAAAATGGTTGATCAATACCTAAGTTTGAGAAACAATCTTCAGTGGGCAGCCACAGTTCTTCAAATGTCTTTGTTAAACTTACTTCCTTCTATTCAGATGGCAGTTTTGCTCAGTGTAAACTAATTCCTATAAAAGCTGCTGGGCAGGTACGGTGTTCCTTTCAGCACTAAAATATCGAGAGAAATGCAAAGGTGTTAAAGGTATTAAAACTAGCTAGAGCTTGCTGCGAAATGGAAAAACAGCTCAGTACTTCTCCTTATTCTGTCATTCCCACTAGGGTTTTTTCATTGCTTTTCTCCAACACGAGGGCTTGGTCAATTCAACTCCTTAAGCATTGTGGATTTTTAAAAGACAAGATACTTCTAACAATAAAAGTATAGAGCCTTTTAAAACTGATATACTGGCCTTGTCAAAACAAAACCAAAAATAAAGGAAAGTTGACTATTAAATCACTAGCCAGCTGAAGTTCAAAGTAATCAAAGACTGAAATTGCTCTGATGTAGTAAAAAAATGGAGCCAAGGCTTGACATGGTGGTATTTATGAACTATTACAGATATTTTGAAATGCAAGAAGTTTTTTTATACCTTCTGTCTAGGTTCAGGCAGTTTTATTTTTATCATGATCTAGTAAATGCTGTCTTGTCATTTATATCAACCTGGAAATACTTCGCTTCTCTCCCTTTTCCTTGAAATACAGTCATATTACCCATTTTGTACACTTTATTGCTTTATGCATTTTCAAGACAGCCAGATCTTTTCCTGAAGATTTCTCCCAACTTACCAACTTTTAATTATTGAACTGTCAGCAGGATGGAGACAGTATAAAAAGAGTATAGGTATGAAAAGAGCCCTCGCATTTCAAAATATCTGTAATAGTTCAGAAACTACTGAAATAACACACAGAATGTTGATTGGAAGAGACCTCTGGAATCCAACCTCCTGCTCAAAGCAGGGCTATCACCAGCACCAGATCAGGTCAGGCAGGGCTTTGTCTGGCCACACTTCAAAAACCTCCAGTGATGGAGATCCAACAACCAGCCAGTTTCCCTTCTCATTTTGCATACATTCACAGTTTGGCTGTGAACACGGTGATCTCCAACCCTCCACACTTCTCAGCGAATTGTGTATGGTACAAGCACGGGGAGGATACAGCAATGTGCCTGTCAGATGTAGTGTTTTATAAACGGATGGGGTTATGTTTTCCCTTACACTCCGTTTCAGTATTCCCATCTTACTTTGTTGACGGCTGTTTCTCCATCTGTACACAGCCATCGAGTCTAATGAGCCTGTATCAGTCATCACTTCTCCAACAGAAAAGGTCTTTAATGCAAATTGATATTTTAACCTTAACAAACAAAGCCCCAGCGTGACAACGCTGAACCCTGTTCATTTGTCTCTTACTGCAGCTCCCATACACTTCGGGGTACTCGGTGACTGAGAGTGCTGACTAACTCACATCGTTTGGGCCCTGCTAACAATAGCTCGAGGCGAAAAGGGGATCTGGAGGCTCTCAGAGCATTTTTCACTTCGTTAGCAGGAAAGATTTTCAGATTCCTGAAAAAACACTCCTTCCTTTGTCGTCATGTGGGTCCTCATCTCATTGCCAACCTGTTTTGTACCACTGCTAAGCACAAACGATGTGCTTGGGTGTTCTAGCTCCTAGAAAGGCTGGGTAATTTTCTGTATTATCACCTGGGAGCAAAACCATCACCCATAAAGGCAGTGTATTCTTCAGCTGGGATACAGGGGCCAAGGTGAAAAGCAACCTGGCTTTTTACGGCCTCGGGAAATCCATCTGCTGTCTCCTGCCTGATGGCCACAGGGTGGCTTCCTCTGTCTGCAAACCTGCTCACGGTCCCCGGGCAAGGTGGCAGGGAAACCCGAGTGTCACCACGCCTAAGCAAACCCTTTCCCGTGTCACCTGCCGTGTAGGGAGAACTTCTCCAGCATCAGTGCGGGAAGAACTCAAGCCAACACGCAAGCTCTCACATTTTCCACCACATTTCATGAAAACACGCGGAGTCAAATCCCGTCCTCCCTCCAGGTATGAGTTACCTGGAGGAATTAGGAAGAGCAGGCGCCACGTTGTAAAAATATGTGTGTAAAAATATTTCATTCTACTGGGGAAACTCCAAGTAAGACAAGTGATTCCAGAACAGTGACTTCCTATCTCCTCTCCCACCTGGCACAGCATGGTGTCCTCACAAGGAACTGCTGCGTGTCCTGTTATAACACTGTTAAGTACCATACCCCCTACATCTTTCCTTCCTGCCCTGAAGTTAAGCCTGGCAGTGCGATGTCACAGCTCCTGCTTGTTCTGTGGTTTCAGCCCAGCTGGAAATGAAGCACCACACAACCTCTCGCTCAACCCCCTCTCTCTCCTCTTCAGCCCAGCGGAGTGGGGAGGAGAATCAAAAGTAAAACTTGTGGGTTGAGGTAAGAAGAGTTTCATAATTGAAAACGAAGTTAAATGTAATAATAATGGCAAATAATAATCATAATATAGAGAAAGGGAAAAAAACCCCAAAGAGTGATGCACAATGCAATGCTCGCTACTCCCTTCCTGAACCCAGACTGGCCCTACTTCCAAGTAACTCCGCAGTTTATATACTGGGCATGAGTTCTATGGTGTGGAATATCCCTTCAGACGGTTCTGGTCACCCATCCCGGCTGTGCTCCCCCTCCCAGTTTTCTTTCGTGCAGCTCTTCACTGGCAGAGCATCACACACACACACACACACACATTGGAAAAAAAAAAAAATCCTTNCATTGAAAAAAAAAAAAAAATCCTTGACTTAGGATGTAAACACGACTTTTAGCAGAAACCAAAGCAGCGGCGTGTCATCAACATTATTTCTCACGCTGAATCCGAGCGGTGCGGGGCTGCGGGGCGGGGTATCCCGGGAAACCGGGGGGATACCCGGGG
>VZRQ01001598.1:1167985-1219527 GCA_013397975.1 Machaerirhynchus nigripectus
CAGTTTATATACTGGGCATGAGTTCTATGGTGTGGAATATCCCTTCAGACGGTTCTGGTCACCCATCTCGGCTGTGCTCCCCCTCCCAATTTTCTTTCGTGCAGCTCTTCACTGGCAGAGCANGAGCGCCGGGCGGGAGCAGCCCTGCAGGTAGGCTGGGCGCTGTCCCCGCCCGCCGGGACGGGGCTGGGGGCGCCGGGGCCGGGCTTGGAACCCCCTCCCATCGCAGAGCCTTTGTGTGCCGGCCCCGCGGAGGAAGGAGCCGGCGGGAGGAGACAGGGGAGGGCCAGCTTGTCCCTTCTGCCGCTGCCATCCCTGCCTGCTGGCATCCCCTGCCCATAACGCAGCTCCGCCGCGTTCCCGCCCGCCGCACAGCAAACGCCTGTCTTTCCCCAGTTCCCACCCCTGATCCCGCCCCTGGTGCCCCTGATCGCACCAGCTCTGCACCCCTGCTCGGTGGAAGCTCCGTGTCCCCTCCTGCCTCTGGCAGAGACCTGTCACGGCCCCCCGGTTCTGCCCCCTGTCCCCCTGCCCTAGTGTGAGATCACATCTGACAGCGCAGGGAAGGGGGCTCTCACCACACCTGCATAATTAACCCCTTTCCGTGATTAAAAAAAAAAAAAGTCATCACCTTTTGGTTTTACCGCAGGCACTCTGTCCCAAAAAATAGCTGTGGAGAGGAAGATTTGAGCGTGCCCGGCACGGCCGTGGGGAGAGCGCTGGGCTGCTGGTGGCACAGTCAGGAGCACGGGAAGCTGAGGGCGTGGAGCTGTGCCCTAGGATGGGTCCCAGAACCTCCACACCTCGCTACAGCCGTGGCAGGAATACAGAGCTGAGTTGTCGGAAGAGAAACTGAGTAGCCGAGGTAAAGAGCATCCATTGTAGGATCCAGATGCAGTTTCCCGCTATGACAACACTAAAGCCAAGGCCCCGGGAACAGTAGGGTTTTTTTGCAGAGCCTCCCTGAGGAGGTCCAGATTGGGTACGCCTCATACCTTGTTTTTGTAAAGCTGTGGACATTGCCTACAGGATCCTCACATGCACAGATGATCTCCCTGTTTTGGTTTTCACATTCAAGCAGTAACTCAGTACACCCAAGGATATGCTTCTGCTAGTAACAGGTTAAATCCCTGCAGGAATGTCCCCTCTGTTGATACAGTTTGTGCCCTCCTTTCACAGAGACATGACTGTGATCCTGGGAAAGGAAGAAGTAGTTTCTTCCTCCTGACTGCCCTGTTGTATAGCAGTTATCTGTTTCCAGCCATAGCAAATCTGAGCATAACAGCAGTGTGTCAGTGGCAACCTGAACTAGGAATTTTTGCAGGGTCAGAAGGAACTCTTCCTTCTACCTTGTCTGCCTGCTGAGATGCTTCCCAGGGCAGTGGTTGTCGGGCATTTGTCAGATGCTGGTGCCACCTCTGAAATGCTGACGGCTTTGCTCCTCCAAAGTTCCTGTTTGTTGACAGCTTTCAGAGCAAACCCCTTCTGTTTGGTGAGTTGCCTGGGGGAGCTGTCTGTGTGTGGACACGGTTCTGACTGCAGCTCTGGCGCGGGGGCTGCCCATCTGGTGCACCTTGCAGCATGTAAATAGCTTGGGCTGGCTGAGCTGCCAAACTGTTGCAGCAGCAATGCTCAGGAGTGGCAAAATCCTGGGAGCTGCAGGGCTGCCAAAGCAACCTCCCTTTATGTATCAGCTTGGAGCTGCTGGAAACAATCCATCTGCAGGGGTGGTCCACTTCAGCTTTCAGCAAATACTTAAAATAGGGACTCAGATTAAAGTGTGCTTTTTTTTTTTTCCTAAAGCTTCCATTTTGCTCATCTGTTTATGTTTTTCTTCATGATTCTGCAGCTCACAACTGCAGCCTTTCTCTTTTGCTTGCTCGCTTTCCTTCTGTCCACCTTTGCCACAGGGAATAAAAGATTTCAAGACTGGTGGTTTTGTAATCCCTGGCATCTGTGGTCCAAAACTGTTCTGTTCATCTGAGCTTTCTCCTTGATTCTGACACTATCCAATCCCTTATTCCCATCATTAAATAGCTGGTGGTGGATGAAGTGGTCTGGGCAACCTTTAGTTTGCAGTGTTTTGCCATCTGTCCAGTAAGTCAGTTCCATCTGGAGCTTGAGTAGTTGTGCAGCATCTTTGAAGTGATGAAAACAAGTAACTCTAAAGATTAAAAGGGGGCAGGGGGGAGAAGTAATGTCTTAAATGCCTTAAAAATATTCCCATGAGTGATCTCAGCTTTAGCTGTGGTGCCCGTCGCTCCCTGCTCCTAGATTTATCCCCCTGGTATCCCTTTCCTGCTATCTTTGGCTCTTACCTTTCAAAAGAAAATGGGATCTTTCTTACCATTATATGTTCCCTGTTCTTCCGCCTTTTTTTCTTCAGCAACTGCTAATGCCAGCCCTCTTGATGCTAACTGCTGGTGCTTACTGTTTGGATGGTTTTGGCCTCAAAATAGTAAATACTGACAGAAAAATTCTTGTCTGGGGTGTTGATGGCATTTGTAAGGGCAGCCTGCCCAACAGTTGCATTCATGGTGGTTGTTGGAGCTCAGCAGGGATGCCAGGCTGGGAACTGGCAGAACCCAGCCAGAGTAGACAAGGCATCAAATCGGTTTTTTGTTGGGTTTTTCTGCCTCAGCCTGAGAGTCTTGGAGGAGAAAGAAGAGATGAGATAGCAAATACGAAAATCAGGTTTTGGTGTCTAAAAAGTAATCTTCTATTTAAAATACTTTTAGGAGAGTAATTAGACTTTTGGCTGTCATTATTGAAGAAGTGTAAGTATGTCTGGGTTCTGCTCATTTCTGACCCCTGCAGCTATGACTACTGTCAGCCAATTCTGAGCCCAGCACGTCTGGTGCATGTCCTAATGTGCATCACTTACCAGAAGAGGGGCAGCCTTGAGTCTCCTGTAAGGAAAACACCTGACACCAGATGCCTCAGTAGTACACAAGATGCCCATAAATGTTTGTTGCTTGGTCGACTTCATTCCTTTAAGTAACCACTCTGTTTGTTTCCCATATTCAGCAGGGCCCGTAGATTTTAGGACAGTATGACGAGCTCTTGCTGAATACTCAATTAAGATTGCTTTTGTTTGCTCCTGCAAGAAGGGTTCCTGATTGCTGAACCTGATGTAACTGCACAGATGGACCAGGGAGAAGAACAGGAATACAAAGCCTTGGAGGAGACACACACGGGTGAGGAACAAGTTATGTAAGTTTATGAACACAGAGCAAGTGAAATGCTCTTTGGGCTGCCTCAGTGCTATTTGAGCCACTTTATTTTGTGCAGGTCACGTTCAGACTTGCTCTTTTCCCCTCAGGGAAGGCAGTCTGCTTGTCTTTGTCAGCTTGCAGGTAAGGGTGTGTTGGAAGAGAAAACATTAGGAACGTGTGAAGGTTTTTTGGGGATAAGGAGACACCTGTAGCATTGCCCTTGGCTCTGCTGTTCATGGCATGTCTGCTCTGGGTCGTATGATGAGGCTGCAGAGCTTCTCCAGCTGGGTTTCCATTTGCTCCCAGTCTTCCATTTGGTGGTTCTCCTGCATGGTGCAAACAAGGCTCCCTACAGTAACAGCTTGCCTGTTTGCTGTGCCAATTCCCAGTGGGAATCACAGTCATTTTTTTTTTTCCAGGTGGTGAGCTGGGGCCCCTTCCAGATCACCTTGCAAGCGCGTATCTGAAGGACGTGTTGGCAGTGGGCTCCAGAGGAGGAGAGGAACAGTGTGGGGACAGCCATGGAAGTCAGCGTGGTTGCTCAGAGGCTCGGCAAGGTGGCTGTGAGGAGGAAGAGGAGGTTAAGCTGCCCTGTTCTGACATCAGCCTGGTGAAAAGGCAGGGCAGAAGGGCGGCAGCTCCACGGCGAGTCCCCCGCGTGGAGCGCCCCACCATCTGCTCGGAGTGCGGCAAGGGCTTCAGCCGGAGCATCCACCTGGTCCAGCACCAGCGCATGCACACCGGGGAGCGCCCCTTCCTCTGCGGGGACTGCGGCAAGGCCTTCAGCCAGAGCTCCCACCTCGTCCAGCACCGGCGCGTCCACACGGGCCAGAAGCCCTACACCTGCGCCGAGTGCGGCAAGGCCTTCAGCCAGAGCTCCCACCTCGTCCAGCACCGGCGCGTCCACACGGGCCTCAAGCCGTACGTGTGCGGCGAGTGCGGGAAGCTCTTCGGCGACAGCTCCACCTGCATCAAGCACCAGCGCATGCACACGGGCGAGCGGCCCTACAAGTGCCCGGCCTGCGGGAAGAGCTTCAGCCAGCACTGCCACCTGCTGCAGCACCAGCGGGCCCACGCCGGCGTCCGGCCCTACGCCTGCGGGCAGTGCGGCAAACGCTTCGGGCAGAGCTCCGACCTCATTAACCACGCGCGCACCCACACCGGCGAGAAGCCTTACAAGTGCGGCCAGTGCGGCCGCGGCTTCAGCGGCAGCTCCAACCTCATCAAGCACACCCGCATCCACACCGGGGAGCAGCCCTACCGCTGCTCCCGCTGCGGGGAGAGCTTTCGCTTCCAGCCCCAGCTGGTGCGGCACCAGAAGCACCACGCCGAGTAGGTGGTGGGGAGGAGAAAGCTCCGTGGACCGTAGGAAGCTGGCTGATGCTGGGAAGACGTAAAGCTGCGCCCTGGACATCTTGTACGGGACATGAATTTTGGTGGAGAGAGAGCCCTCAGAGCCTGTCCCTTTTTTTTTCTTTTTTTTTTTTTTTTATCCTTTTTTTTTTGAGTTGGATTTATCCAGATCTGTTTGTGAGCACTGCCCAGACTCTCAGGCCGAGAGGGAGGCCACTGCTGACTGAATTAAATGCACTAGAGCACGTTCACAGTGGTGCAGTGGTTGTTGTGAGCCTCTCGTTTGGGGATGGAGAACAGAAAGGTACTTACACAGTGTGGTACATTCAAGGACAGAGGGAACATAGAGACGTTCCAAGGATCAGTGTCTTTTTCTGTTATTTCCAGTGGGGAGTGATTTTTACTCCAGTAAAAACCAGCTAAAATTTGTACCTTTTTCCTGTACAAGCTGCCTGTTTTTCCCTCACGGTAAGGCCACAGCCTGGGTTGATTGCTTCCCATAGAATCCACATCTCCCACGTGCCAGTGGTCTTGCTTTTAGATGGTGTTTGCATCTATTTATTTGAAACCCCTGCAACGCTGTGCTGGGTGCCTCTGTGTACGTGTTGTGGGCCCAGCTGATGCTGTTTTGGTGGGGCTGTGTCTATGGAACAGTGTTTTTGCTGGGTTGTATCATTGTTAAATCGACAATTTCAGAAATCATGCTGCTGTCTGACAGCTTAGCCCTCAGAAGCAGTTAACTAAATTAACATCCTGATAGGTGTTTCTCTCAGAGTCATGTTTAGGTGCTTTTGTGGGTGGCACTTTATGAATGTTTTTATAAGGCTTTAAAAAGTATTTAGGATGGCTTTTTCAACTGTGGTCTTTTAATTGTCTGATGAACTGAAAATGAACAGGAAAATGAACAGAAAATTTATGGCATTTGAAAAATAAGCTGTGTCAAACTGATTTTATATTAAATGTTAAACATTCTTTCGTGCATAAAACTTTTGAATTCAAACACTGTGGTGTTGAGTTGTTAATGATTACGAAGAGGTAATTATGATTTCTCAACTGATTCCAAGAATTTCTGTTTTTGTGAGTGGTTTTGACAGTTTTAATAATTACTTTCTAAGGAACATGAGGGAGGCAGGATTCTGAGAAAGCAGAAGGATCTGACCTCTGAAGATATCTTCTTCACTTTGAGGAGGAGAACACTACTACTGGAAGTCTGTCCTTAGCAGGAATTCTAGCTCAGGCGACCGCTTGGTACGGGGGAGGAGGAGGGAACTGGCAGTAATAACAAAGATGTTAATATCTCTAGCATGGAAGAACTCCCTGTAATGAGCGTGGCAGTATATACTGAAATGCCTGTTCCACCCACGAAGACAAACAGGGGAAGAAATCACAGTGTGCTTCAGGCAAGAAAACGAAGCGATCAAATCTGTTGTGCTGCAGAATTTTTATTTTCAGCACCACACACAGGCCTGATGCAAACAATGAGATTTCACACAGGGGTGAGCTCCCAAATGGGGGAGGTCACTTAGAGCAAAGAGAATGCCCAGCATGTAGAGCACAAGGTCCTGAGGAAACGAGCAAGCTGTGACCAGAATATGACTGGAATTACTGGTTGAGTAATGTGGATACATCCATACCTCCCTCAGCCACCAAGAGCTGCCACAAAGGGCACAGCTTCTTGCTCCACTGGCAGCAGATCTGGTTTAAGTCATTTGGTCTCTACTCCCACCTTCTCCCCAAGAGCCTGAATTAATACAGCTGTGCTGAGCAAGTGTTCTTATGGCTGTGCTCTTAAGATCCATTAGATGATTCGTGCTGTTCAAATTACAGACTTCGGAGAGTTCATTCCAAACTCCATTAGTCCAGTCTAGACCACAGGCTCACAAGGAGCAGGGTATGTACCACTGAGAGGCTTGGAGTCAGAGAAAAGACAGGCCAAAAAAATTTAATAATTATTGTGGCCAGTATTGCTGTTAGTTCCCAAGAAACACATAATTTAAGATGCTGCTTTTCTTCCTCTATTTTTAAATGTACCTAAGAAGGGCTATACCTTAAAAAACCTGACACGTTGCCTTTGTTGTTTCTGTATTCCCAGCTCTATCAGAAAAGCGTTCATTGCCACCAGAGGATGGAAAGTACAATTCATTTTTGTGTGACCAAAGTATGTATTTATTCTGAAGGGTAATTCTGTCCCCATAAACTGGCTGAAAAGATGTCTCTTGCCTCAGAGCTGGCGTTTCAGCCAAGTGTGTGTGTTTGGGGAACGGACAAAGCAAAGGATGGTGACGTTTACACAGTAAAAGGTGCCGAGGCACAGAAGCCAAGCAGTATTAACCCAGGTGAACTCTGTTGCTCTAATGCTGCTTCTGTTCATTTTTCAAACTAGGCACGTGAAGAACCTGCTGATGGCATTATCTGCACCCACTAAGTCCTCACACAGACACTGCTGCTGGGCAGCCCCTGTGCTTTCACTCCCCGCTCTGGCCCCCAGAGGGCCGCTCTGGCCCTCAATGCCAGGGCACTTCGTGCTCTCTCTGTTCAGTCACTACAAACCCCATAGTTCAGAGCCCACAGCTTCATTGCATGGTTAATTCAGTTTCCCTTAGCTGGGAGCCAGGGGAGTGGGAGAACTACGAACATCTGAGGAAGTTTTCTGTCCCACACTTTTCATATTCTCTCTTAGTCATTCACTGAGGTACAGGAAGAACGGGCAGCAGGCCATTTCGGGTTTGGCCTCTTTCTGGAAATGGCAACCAAAACTGCTGTGAGGACTTGCCTCTATCCCTGCTGCATGACTTCTCAGAGAGCTGGCTGTCGTGTTCTAAAAATGCCAGGTTGCCCCCTAACTGTGGCCTGGACCACGTGTTGGTTTTGGTGCACCTTGTGCCCTGGTCTTCTAGACTTGGAGCTCTTGCTGCAAGTGGCCCCATGGACAGCCTCATTCAGCTGGCAGCGAGAGTGACTGAATGTGGGCTGTGGCAAACGATTTTACTCCAGAATATACTATATATGTAGAATACAGTATGCTAATAACCTTATGCAGAGCAGATGGGCAGGGACAGCAGCCAGGTTCACTCCCTGGGGCTCTATTACACATGGGTATGGACAACATAAGGGTCCTAATCAACTGAGATGTAAGGTGATCGATGTTCATGCAGCATTTTTGTGCTGCCGCTTGATGTGCTGAAGCACACCAGCGTGTTACCCTTCACTTTGCTTGAGTTTAGTGTTAATCTGCAGGCAGCTGTTTTCCAGGCTCTCCCTAACAGTGCTTCACAAACACCAGTGTCCTCCCTCATTCACCCAAACAGTTTGTCCAGTGTTTTGACCGTGATTTTTTTGGTTTTCCCATTAATCTGAACGAGTTTAATCATGAAATCAAATGTAACTGAGATGCTCAAACAGAAAATCAGTTAAGCTTAGCTGCAAGGGTGGCTTCTTAATTGATTTGCTTGCAAGTAAGGTTGAGCTTTTCACAGAAGTGTGTGGATCTCAGATCTCCCCAACAACACTTGGGATGCTATCCACACTCTGCCTTTCAAAGATCTTTGAAGTAGTGCAAAGCTAGGCTTCTGCTCTTCAAACAATTTTTGAAATGTGTTCTCTGCATGCTGCACGTGCTTGAGTGCTGAACTTTCAGACCTAAAATTCTCTTGAAATCCTCTAAAACCCCTTGTTGTTGGGAGCTCTGTAACTCCAGGCTCATTGATAGGATGAGGGAAGTTGGAACACTTAGGAATTGTTTCATCTACAATGCAGCGTCTTGTCTTAATTAAGAAGTGTCTCTCATCAGGATGACAGGCTGTCCATGGAGACCTCTTGATTACAGAGCTCTGCTACAGTAACTTTCCTTTTACAGCTATTCACAAGAACCAGTCTAGGCTGCATTTTACTGAAACTGGGGAGTGAAATTTTCCATTTAGGCATCATACTGGCCTGAACCGAAGGCAACTCAGATCTCTCTTCTGAGGAGCAGAGACAAAAATGTATATATATAAATATATATTTCTCTTTCTATTTCTATATATAAATTTTTATATATAGATATGTGTATATTTCTATATATTTATATTTCTAAAGAAAAAAAAAAAACAAAACCCCAAACCCATTTCATCATTTTACTTCCCCAGTTCTAATTAAAACATACCTTAGGCTCAGAGGCTGCGACCCACACAAGTTCTGGCCACACCATTGGGTGAAGGCCTTTTTGTGCATGGGACCAAGTGCTCCCCAAGCCTTGGCAGCTCAGCTCCACAAAGATGCAGGTTCCAAATTGCATCAGTTGGTTCTGGCTGCTGGAGTTGCACATTGCAGTCTCTGTAAATTGGCTGCACTGGGGTGTGTGTGCACTGTAGTTTTACCAACTTGAGTAGTTTTACTTTCTCAGAAATCCTGAGCACTTGACTATGCTGAAAGCTTCAGCTCAAGAAGCTGGGACTCCAAGTTATAAAGAAAAACAATCCAGGTACCAGGTCCACACATCCTTTCTGCACACACTCAGTAATTGTGGCCAAGTTCGTGCACGAAGATTTGCAGGACCTGGATTTTAGACAGGCATTGCTCAAACTTTAACTGTGTAGGCCTACTCTTCAAAGTCTAAGATGGCCAAAAAACTGAAAGAGAAATCCAGGAGGAGTTTACATAGCTAAGATAGCCTTCATTTTAGTGACCTCACCCTTCTTGCAGAATCAGTGATGTGAAGATGATATCTTCACACTTTTTACACACTTTACACAAGGCAAAGCTTTTAGCTTTTTGTGTTACTCTTTTACCTGGTCTTCACCTTTCTGGATGTTAAAGTCTTTGCCAAAACTTGCAATTCCAAGGCGAGCAGGCCTGAGGCCTGTAAAAACACACATTCTGGTTTTGCCAGGAAGCAGAGAACTTTGAGAGACTAAATTAATTAATAATTTAGCAGGATCTTGAGTGTAAAATGCAACCAGCTGGAGCTCTGCCTCTCACTACCCTGGAGTACCTATTCAGAGACAAGTGCACTGAGTGATCTGTTGCTCAGAGAGAAGATCAGATAACTGGGACATGAAAATCACTCCCACCTGCTCTGGAGAGGCTGATGGAAACCAACTTGACATGTAAGCAGAAAGGATTTCCGTCACAGAGCAGGGTCTAAATGAAAACACTACACCTGCTGTAGTAAGTGGTCCTGTGCAATTTTAGGCGATTTTTTCAGACTCCTTTCTCTAATTCAGAAATGGCCCTGAATCACAAACCTGTACCTGCAGCCCAGTGCTCGTGGATAACTGTGGCTGGGCAGGGAAGAGCCTTACCTGTGCAAGGTGTAACCAGGAATTACAGGGAGCTGCCGGGCACCTCTGCCTTGCTGGCACAAACACTTCCCACCCAGAAGCGACTTCCCGCAGAGCTCTGAGCTGGGTGACCTCTGTGTTTCTGTTGTCAGGTCTTCCTTGCCCTCAAGTCATCAAGGTATGGATGGGCACCTCTCCTGCTCCGTGCTGGTTTGGAGACTTCTGCAGAGTGGGGGAGCACTGAGGGAAGGAGGAGTGATGAAGAAGCCCAAAGAAACACTGAGCACATTCACAGGTGGTAAAACAGAGGATGAGTGACAACTGTCAGAGCCAAGGGATGCTGTGCCTTGCACAGGGAAATACAGAGCAGAGCTGGGAGCTGCTTCTCCTGCACCTGACTGGTGATAACACCTATCAGACAAAATCTAAACATGTAAATGCTGTTCAGGTTACACCTACAAACCGTGTGAGTCTTAATCCATTATTTACAACATGGGGACAGAATCTGAATGAAGTTGCTTTTTTATGACACAAAAATCAGCAGCCCAGGGTGCCACAGGCTTAAGGACAAAGATGTCACCATGCCAAAAGAACATGTCTGTAGCAGAAAGATAAAAGTTTCCCCAATGAAATAGAAAAAGGGTTTAGGTCTGCAAAACCAGGGGACAGTTTACCCTCTCGCTGGAGTGTGGCTCCGCGGGGTACTTTATTGTATGATAGGAGGCTGGGAAGAACATTTTTGTATGTTATCCTGTGAATTTTAGGAGATTTATGAAGGGTCTGCTGCTCCACTGGAAAATGTCTGGTTTATTGGCCATTAATCAAAAACATGGTTGAAAACTACTCATGTAAACTGCTCATATCTTAGCAAAAATTGGGCAAATTATTTGCCTGCAGGATAATAAAAAGGCAGATTGGTGGTAGCTTTTCCTGCTTTTATTCTCCATGGCGACAACTCAGAAGCAATGACTTCGATACTGCACGCATGGCAAATGTATAATGCTTGGTAATTGGGGATGTGGATGTGTCCCAAAAAGCTATAAAAGTGTTACATTTTCATTACAGAGTATTGTTACGTCCTTCTCCCCCTCATATTGAAAAAGTTCATTACAGGGGAGGACAATCCAAGTAAAATAACAGCAGCAAAGAAAGCCACTCACTCACTGTGTAATGGCTGGGAAATGGCTGTGTTAGGCAGCAACACAGGCAGGGAAAAAGCCCAGCTCATCTGTAAACAGCAAGAGGATTGTACCCCTGGGCCAGGGCTCAAGCTTCCCTGGACTGAATTTTGCTTTTACGCCAAGCCTGTCGACATCTAGTTCACACTCCTAACTCACACGTAAGTTAATAGCACCTTGGAACTCCGCTTGCTTTCTGACTCATTAAATGCTGCTTCTCTCTGCCACTGCTCTCACCAAGGACAATGAAACCTGAATGCATTTGCTCCTGTGGTTTGCACTCCACAGCTCTGACTGCAGCTGCCCCGGGGTTGAAAACAACTCCGACTCGTTTTGAAATTATGTTCAGCTTTAATTTTTAAAATGTTTCCAGTAACACCCCTGCTTGGGCTTGAGAGAGTATCTGGAGGGCCTGGGGTTTTGTTGTGGGCATTCTGCAATTTTTGCTTTTACAGGGGGTAAAAATGCCTTTTTACAAAACGCCACTCATTCTGCATCCAAACTGACTGGAACCCCTAGGCAAAACACTGAAGGTTGACTGGAAATAGCCAAAGGAAAGCAGAAGGGTCAGAGAGGCATTACAAGCACGACAAAAAGTGACAGGCAAAAGGGAGAGGAGGTGGTGGCCTCGCCTGGCAGAGGCCCCTTTGCAGGCAGGGGTGAATGTCAGAAAGAATTATAAAGGTCACAAGAGAATTCTTATGGGAATCATGGCAGGTTCCTTCCTTTAGTACTAGCTAACCTTATTCTTTAGATTTTTGCTGTTTCTAATGCTGGTAAATCCAGCTGGCATTTTTGAGTTTACATCAAAATGATGGCATGGATACCTTTTCTGATCTTCCAGTCCCAGAAAGGGACTTCAGGAGCCCCAGGATGAGGATGGTTTCAGCATCATAGCTGTTGTAGAAAGCACGCACAGCCAATGGAGCCTGATGGAGATGCTGCACCACAGAGATTTCTGGAATTACAGGGGCAAATCTGCAGCACCTGGCAGATGCCAAAGGCATTTTTGCTCCTGGATTCTACTTTGCTCCAGTAAAAAAAAGGGCTAAAGCCCCTTTAGCTTTTATTTCCACACGTCCCAAACCCTGCACTTAGTGACAGAGAACAGATCGTCACCCACATCTCGTGTGAAAGCTACCTGGAGAAAAAGACAGCTCCACACAGTTTCTCAACAATCTCCACATCATTAAAATTATTTTCAGAATAACCCAGGCGTGATAAACACCACGGTGCTGCATTTATGTACCTGGTACAGTTTGTGGCAAGGTTTGACTTCTGAAATATTTTGTGATTGCTCCTTCTCAGGGATCTATGCCAGGGGCTGTCCTTTATCTCTCCGAGACGCAGCTCTGGGGTGCTCTGCTGATGGCAACCCCTGACCCAACTCCAGTTATAAAGGTGGGGATGTTACAGCCCCAGTCCACTCTACCATATGCCAGCATAAAGACCTGAGTAATTCTGGCTGCCTGTTTTCAGCTTACAAATGCTGGGAGTTTCCCAAAAATTTTAAGTATTCAAAGTGCTAATTTTGTTAATTTTCCATTTCAGTGGAAACGGAGTGTTCTGAGGATATTCACACTGAAGCCATCCGTTGGAACTTTTACAATGTACTTTAAAGGAACAATGGGATTGATGAGAAGTCATTACCATTGGTATTTATTTTCCTATTCCAGTATGTCAAAACCTTTTTTTTTTCAGTAGCCAAGATCACTTTTTTTGACAGCACAGCCCAATCTACTGCTAATGCTTGATCCTGCTTTTGCTCTAGGGGCTCTTTTAAATTTTTACAGGATTCTCTCATCATCTGTTTTCTTAGCAAGTCACCATTGTGATGCTGTGATTTTAAGACCACAAAACCCTCCATGTCCTTGACATGACCCAGACATCCACATCCAGTAAGAAAAGGATTTTAATTTTATGCCAGCAATAAAAACTGATCACCGGAAAACTTATAATTTGAGACCACATAATAGCCAGGCTCATTATTTCCAAGTGCCAGCATTCTGCAGGTGTCCTGAAAGATGGCACAGACACAAACCATTACTCCTCTCCTGAAACACGAGGCTCCTCTCGAGCTGTCTGTCAGTCTCTGGCCCCCTGCTCCAGGAGTCACAGGTCATTAGGGTTGTGTAGCTGTGCAGGTACTCTACGTCACCCCTCACTTCTTGATTTGGTCCATTTGCTGCTGCTGCAGACATATTTCTAACGAGAAAAATAAAGATGGCCTGAGGACAGACATGATCAGCAACTGAAAATTCCTGCAGATTTGTACAGGGAGAGATGAAATCTAAAATTTTAGAGCAAGGTTGCTACTGCCCAGATCCAACTTCAGGGAATTAAAACCTCCATATTTTTTTTTCTTCCTGCAGCTGAAACTTTTATCACCTGGTAAAACTCATAGAATCACTAGTCATAAAATATTCAGTACTTTTCCAGGTACTTGGATTCAAGAGATGCTTCCAAGTTCTCACAAACAGTTGTTTCTACAATTAAAACAGTTTTCTTAAAATAATTAGCTTGCAACTACTTATTTATAAGCTAGATACACAAATGGCAACTTCTTACACACAGTGTACAGATGCCCTAAAGTACCAGCACTGAACAAACAAAACTGACTCAAATAAAATGAAGACTTGTATTTTTAATACACACAACTCATTCCTGAGGGCTTGATCAAAAAAACTACAGTGACTGAGATAAGGGACAGACATAAGTGAAGTGAGAAGATTGTAATGCTCAGGCATTCAGTACGATTTAAAAGATAGAGGTATTCAAAGACTGTAAAATCACTGGTTTGGCTCCTTTCTGGCATAGTCAGATGCACTTTCAAATTTCTGTGTCAACTGTTTCCTGGGTCTGCTGGATGTCTCATGGAAATGATAGCAGGCTAAGCTCCCCTGAAATTCATGGCACAGGGGTTGCCAAGGTTCTCAGACTAACAAAACATCAACTTGCTAGAATCCTCATAGGTCAGGAATGAAATGTTTGATTTAAAAAAGCATGTAGTGTAGCTCCGCAGACTTCTGAAGGCCCCAGAGTCCTCAGATGGCAGCCACCTGCCCACCTCTTGCTAACTGTGCTGTGATTTTCCTAGGAACACACATGAATAATAAGAAAAGATGAAAATACTTAAAATGTCAGTCTCTCCAGCCATAATACAGGTAGATGGTAAATGCAGTTGCTAAGTTTTTGTTTCCTCTGTGAAAAGTCACGGTACTCAGGCAGTCAGGTCCCCTGGTAAAAGGGAAACATCCCACCTGTTTTAAAGAGGATTAAAACAAGAGGACCCTGGGAACTCTTGACCAATCAGCCTCACCTGTGTGTAAGATCATGGAACAGATCCTCCTGGAAGCTATCTCAAGGCATATGGATGGCAGGGAAATGATTAAAGACAGCTGGCATGGCTTTGCCAAGGACAAATCACACCTGCTTATTTGGAGAGCTTCTATGGCAGTGACCACATTGGTGGAAAAGGAAAGTGCATCTGATGTCATCTGCCTTTACTTCTGGCCTTTGACACAGTCCCACACAACACTGTAATTCCTAAACTGGAGAGAGATGGGTTTGATGGATGGACTACTTGATGGACAAGGAATTGGCTGGATGGCCAGATCCAGAGTGTCAGTCAATGGCTCAGTGTCCAAATGGACACCAGAAACAAGTGGTGTCCCTCAAGGCCCTGCACCAAGACCGACACTGTTCAATCTTCATTGATGGCACTGACAGTGGGACTGAGTGCCCTCTCAGCAGTCTGTGGGTGACACCAAGCTGAGTGATGCCATGGAGTCACTGGAGGCACGGGATGCCATCCACAGTGACCCCGGGACAGGCTTGAGGAGTGGGCCCATCAGAACCTCATGAAGTTCAACACAGTCACGGGTGAGGTGCTACACCTGAGTCAGGGCAACCCCTGGTGTTGACAGACTGGGGGAAGAATGGATTGGGAGCCCCGAGAAGGACTTGGGGAACTAGATGATCTTTAAGGTCCCTTCCAAACCGTTCTATGATCTATGATTTTACAGTGGTGAAGATTGGACATGAGCCAGCCACATGCTCTTGCAGCCCAGAAAGCCAACCTCATCCTGGGGTGCATGAGGTGAGTGACCAGCAGGTCAAGGAGCGGAATTTCCCTCTCCTCCGTTCTCCTGAGACCCCAACAGAGTACTGTGTTCAACTCTGGGGCCACCAGCACAAAGCCATGGACCTGTTAGAGCAGGTCCAGAGGAGGGAGACAAAAATGGTCACAGGGGCTGGAACATCTCTTCTATGAAGACAGGCAGAGAGAGTTGGGGCTGCTCAGCCTGGAGAAGAGAAGGCTCTGTGGAGACCTTAGAGCAGCCTTCCAGTGCCTAAAGGAACCTACAAGAAAGCTGGAGAGGCACTTTTTACCAGGGCATTGATTTTCAACTAAAAGAGGGTAATTCTAGATTAAATACAAGGAAGAATTTCTTTACTGTGAGGGTGGTGAGACACTGGAACAGGTCGTCCAGACAAGCTGCAGATGTCCCATCCCTGAAAGTGTTCAAGGTCCAACTGGACGGGGCTTTGAGCAACCTAATATATGGAAGATGTCCCTTCCCATGGCAGAGGATTGGAACTGGATGATCTTTAAAGGCTACCTCCTGCACAAACAATTCTGCAATTCCACAACTGTATGTTCCTGCTGGCTAATCCCTCTCTGGCCAGGAAGACCCAGGACTGGGATTTCCAAAACTACAGTCATCACTAGAGGAGTGTGGGAGAAGAAAGTCATCCTTTTATCAATTCACCTTCTCACATGAAAACTGTCATCAAATCTATGGAGATTATTTTTGCTCTCCCCTGACCATTCCTGGTGGGTGAATTACCTAGCAAAGGAGTAATAAAGAAATTAACCTATCATTTTTGTGGAGAACTGCAGCAATGTTAATATACCTTGTGTTCCAAACAGTACTGCCAGTATGAACACCTGAGGCCAGACAGCTTCCTAAATTCCCAGAGGAACAACAAAGATATCATTTCAGAGGCTGATAATGTCTGTAACACAGTGGGGCACTAAGTTGTTTCTAGGTGTAATAGGGATCAAGATACCGGACCTTAAAATGTTCCCATCATCTTCCCTCACATGATGATTTTAGCAGCTCAATAAATGACTGTATAATACCCTATGAAAACCAGAATGTCAGGCTTCCAAATGGTGTGAAGCACTCACTTCTAAATAAAGCTATTCCTGAGACAACGGCCACTAAAATCACATCCCAACCAAAGCGAATGTAATGGTTTCAAGTGAAAAGGGTGACTTTCAAAGCTTGTATCCATCCACAGTGCTAATTCTTTTCCCACTTCTGTTACTGCTCTCTTCAGTGCCTGGAAACAGTTCCCAGAAAGAAGTGATACCAGTGGCACAGAATGAAGGTCTGCAGCTGCCCTCTCACTGAGTCTGTCCCCTTTTTGCTTCCTTGAAACAAAAAGGCCACTCACTAGAGTGGCAGAGGTGTCTGGTGGTGCTGGAAGCAGAGCACTAGGAAGGCTAGAGCACTGCTTTTAAAACAGTGGAGTAGGTACCCCAGCTTGAAGCTCTACAGGGTCACAGTTCAGCTGCAAGGAAATGCAACTGCATCAAAACAAAACACATTTGGGAGCAGGGGGAAACAAATCATGCTCTCATCACAATAAAAGCTACTTTGACCCACTTTCAAAACAATACATCAATCTCACCTGCAACTCTCAACACACAACGAACAGAACTAAATATATTGAACAAACCAGCTCATAATTGTCTCTTTCCCCATTCAGCCCATATCAGGGTAACACGTCATCAGTCATTTTCTTACAGTGTCTGAAAGGATGTAGATTTTCTTTCATGATTTAGGGCCTGATCAGCTGGAGGCAGTCTGCAGCTGTAAGAACAAGGCCTCCTCCCAGCATGGGGGTGATACAGAAAAGGCTTTAAGTATGGAGACAATTTTGATCCAAACAGAGAACTGAGGAGACAGAGCGAGCAAGAGGTACACAGGCCTCCCTCTGCACATGAGGCAGGGCAAGAGGCACTAAGTCAGCCTCACTTGTAGTTCAGGGCTGCAGGGAGGGCTGCAGGGGCAGTAGGGTCATGGCTGCTGTCCAGTGCAGAGTGGAGGGCACTGGAAAACAGGGAGCCAAAGAGAGCCCCGGCCTCATTTTCCTGGCAGGCTCCCACAGCCTCTGCAATTGAGTGCTGTCCATGGCAGTCTGTCTCTTACAAAAGCCTCAGCTCCCCTGGATGAAACAAACAATTGAAACAGTCCATGGCTGATGGCTGCAGAGGTTCACAGAGGCTTGTCTTGCTTGTTGCTCTGCATCTTCTCCACTGCAGTCACCTCATGATATCCAGCCCATCAACATGACAGGTCCACAACAACTTCAAACCACAAGGGACATCCTTGTTGGGAAATCATTCTGAGAGGAAAGAGAGAAGATTAAATGTCAACAGGAAAGCACTCATTGGAACAGACAAAGGGACAGACAAAGCTTTGACAGAGACAACTAAACAGCAACAGCTTTGTCCACTCACAATCCAATCCTCTCTCCCACAGCCAAGCTACTCTAATGGTCAGGTCTCCCTCATGGTGCATACCCAGCGGGCATAGATGGGGAAGGTCCCCTTCCCCAGCAACCATGAACTCATCAGTCCTCATTACAGCTTGGCCTGAGGCAGGATGTTTTGCACTTGCTGGGTGAGGAATGCCTTTGACATGAATGGCCCCTAGAGAAGCCCATGCACCCACAGGAGTCTGTGATGTCACCCCTTTGAGAAAGATGTCTCTTACACCATCCCTTGCTACCAACCCAGAAGAATGAGAGCCTCTCAACCCTTCCTTAACAAGGATCAAGGCCAAAGCAAAGCCCTATGACTTCGGTAAGGCCTCGGTAACTTTGCTACCATGATCCTCCTGAACTCCAGATAAACTCCCACCACCTTGGATTTACCAGGCCACATATGCCAAAGACATCCCTTATATCCCCAGTCCCAGGCACATCTGGCTTTCCTCTCCATCATGGACTCCTGTGTAGGAGCTATCACCCTTTCTGGCTTCCTACCCCCACAGTTCCTTCCCCCCTTCCCACAGGGAGTGACACCCAGACTCCAGGTGTTACCCTCCTGGAAAAACCCCCTTGCCCATTAACTCTGGTTAGTAACCCCTGCCTGGTGGCTCTCCGCTCAGCCTATTTGGACCAGGACCACCAGACATGGCCTCACTGTTTTCTTGGGGTCCTTTTTCCTCTTCTTGTCAGAGGCATTGAGGTAGGCCTGTTCCCTGGCCCTGTAGGAAGGGCCTCGGCTCAGCTCCCTCTCACTGTAGGGGGGCAGGCTGTCCTCCTCCTCCTCGTCCTGCTCGGGGGATGATGACTGTGGCGGCGGCGGCTGCGACTTCTCGGCTTTGTAGGTGGAGGGTGGTGACCAGGCATAGTACGTGCTCCCTCCTCTCTGGCTGGGCTGCGAGCTCAGCTTCGAGGGGGTTGCACAGTGGTCACCGCTCTCGTCATAGCTCCGGGATTTCCTCTCCAAGACGCTGCTGAGGTAGGAGTGATCATATTTCTGGCTGCCCCCGGGCGTCCGGCTCACCAGCCTGGGAAGGTGCTTCTCCTCGTGGGCCCGTCTCCGGGGCGGGCTGTAGGACCAGCCCCGCTCCGAGTCCGTCAGCGGCTCCCGATTGCCCCTGCAGCGCTTGGTGTAGTACTCCTCCATGGAGCTGTCCTGGTGGGGCAGGCCCCCGCCGCGCCCGCCGTGCGACTCGGAGCGCTCGAAGCGCCGCATGTCCTGGCTGTCTGCCCGCCGCGGCCGCTGGCTGTACGACTCGGCAAAGGCCGCCAGCTCGTCCATGGACACGGCCGGCACCCCCACGGAGAAACTCTTACGGGACAGCATCTCCGACTTGGATCTCTGCTGGCTGGAAGAGGGAGGAGGTAGAGTTAGAGGGCAGGATCCAGCTGCACTCATCCCCTCAGCTGCCTGCACAGACAATGGAGGGAAACAGGCCCTCCTGGGGAATGAATCATCTGAACTGTTTTCACCATCTTCCACAGGAAGAGATCTATCACGTCCTTGAAACCCCGGGTTCTCTCTGCTGACTGTAAAGGCAGCTTAGCGCGGATTGCTCAGGTTCTGCACGTCTAATGTTACCTGAGGTTATCCCCAGGGTGCACCTGCCCTGTCCTCCAATATGCAGGGCTGGACCTGCTTCTCCTTCATCCTAGAGCTTGTAGGTGTATATCCTGCTGGAAAAACCCAAGAACCCAGCTATAGAAGCTCACAGCAGGGCAGTTCTGAAGCAGGTTTCAAGACAGTGAGCCGGTACAATAGCCCAGTACTGAAGGAAGGAAATCCCTGCCATTGCTTTTGGCATACTGGGCTGCTTGTACATGAGGGAAGGTTGTGCTGTCTCTCTTCTAGGCACCAGAGTGCAAGTCCTTTAGGCCGGGAGCACAGGTCTAGCTGCACCAAAGCACCAGGCTGTGACTCCTATATAATAAAGCACACCAGCACTGATAAGTGCTGGAGGCATCAGGTACAAATCTCAAGAGAGAGATTTGCACCTTCCCACTTTGGGAAGGGTGGCTTGGTTTCCTATTGATCTCACTTTTAGGTCCCACTGGGACTGGGGCTGTACCTAGCTTTATCCAGCTGGGTAAGCTTCAGCAGGCTTGTGGCAATCAGCTTCATTCTGACCTCATCTAATGACATGTCTAGATTTCCTGTTTCTCTCTAGCCCCTCTCTCCTGCTATGCAGAACAAGAGCAGCAGGAAACAGGGGAGAGCTACCAGTCCATCTGTCCCTTCTGCTTTCTTTACCACTTTGCCAGATAGAGCTGCCCCACAACGGGGTGTCCCTTACCTGTGCCAGTAGCTGTCCCGCTCATCCCTGTAATCGGACACAGCCTGTGATCTGGAGGTGCTGCCCCCGCCCACGACTCCTGCCCAGTACTCGGCGTCGCCATCCATGTCCCCCGCGGGGGGCAGAGGTTTCCTCCGCGCCTGCCGGTAGGGCTGGCGGAAGTTCAGGTCCTCCTCGTGCAGCGAGCTCAGCTCAGACACCGTGTTGTTATCTGCAGGGGAGGATGCAGGAAAGAAACGAGATGGGCATCACCTGATGGCAGCCAGGTGGGGATTCTGAGGGTATCACAAACGGAGTGAGATGCCTGCGTTCCGGATAACAGAGTTCAGCCTTCAGGAACAGCTTCCCCTCAGTAACACATGTGAGCTCCCTGTCCTGGTGAGATGGGCACTGAGCTTGGCGGGACACCACTACAGCACAGAAGTTGTGCCACCTCCCCTTTTCCTGGTGTGAGACAGGCTGGCTCTGGATTTGGCCTGACTTGCCCAGCTAAAACAAAAGCAACCCCCTCAAAAAAAGATTAAGAAAAAAAGTAAAAGTCTGTCTGAATCACTGTCAGTCTCTACCCCGTCAAGCACACTGACATCTGTAGGCCTGTCATACCAATCTGCAGAGGTCTTTTTATAGTAAATCTTGTGGGTGGAGAAGACAGTGTGCTCAGCAATGACTGTTTTAGAAGTACATATAATTTGTTCGTTATGCCTAATCTGTACAGAGCTTTGATGTAGTGTCAATCCTTAAAGCCCTTCCCTTCAATGATTTTCAGGATCCCACTTCTGTCTTAAGTGAGCCTCTAGCAGTGCCTAACATGGGTTAGCTCTGAGTGCTGCCCAGAGGAACTGAGCCCCCAGCCTGCCACTGTCTTCTGCATACAGCAGCCACAGGACGAGGAGCAGCACTGCAGGCCCTCCCCACACACCTTGTCCCACTCTGCATCTCTGCCTCCTAATGTGGAAAGATCCTCACATGGGCTTGTGTTCTGACACATTAAGTGCAGCCTCAGCCTTTATTTAAGGAAATTAAGCTTACAAGAGGCTATGGGAAGACAGTGAGGAGTTCCACGAAAAAGCTCAGTTCTGAGTTTGCACCAAGTCCCTATTCACCACTCTGCTCCTCCTGCAGGGCAACAGCCACTCCAGACAAACTTCCTGCTTCCTTCAAGCCACACTGTGGTCACTGCAGCCCACAAAACACACTTTCAAAAAAATCACCCCTCTCCTATTTTGCCATGCTGGGAATTTACACCACACTCTTAAGAAATTGTGAAAACAATATCCCAGCTATTATCATACCACAGGCTGTAGAAGGTATGGCTTTTCAGATGCTGATAATCCCAAAGTTTAATCATATGAGCGGACAATTTTCATGAGTTTTTCAGTATCCCTTACTTTGCTCTAAGAATGATTAGGTAAGCACCAGACCTTTAAAATCAGAACATATCTGCAGATACCGAAAGTCTAGACTTTATCTGTCCCAATTACGTATTCTAGACATCATATCCTAGGGGCTGACCCTGAGGCAAACCAAGTGAACTTCTAACTATAAATTTGCAGTCTTTCTTAGGTCAGTGGGGGGGAAAAAAAATCAAACCGTGCTTGTTTCTCACATCGTTCTCGCATCCTCCTAGCTGGGTCAAACTGAGCCAATTCTTTCTCGACATAGTACAGCACCTTCATGGAGTCCCTGTCCTTGTCAGTCTGGATCCTGTACCCTTTGCGCACTGCTAGGGAGAAAAAAGAAAACATTAGAGGAAAACCCACGTAAGAACAAGGAGACTTTCCCACAACACTGCTTCTATAGCTGAGCTCACGTCTGCAGGCAGGTAGGCTGCGTCAAAACACACTGAGTCAGCCGCTGCTTCACAAGAGATTCGTCTACAGTGTGGGATGTGAAGTTGTAAGCACTTGCATCCTTTTAAAAGTTTGCAGGAACAGCAAAAACGGTTTGGAAATGCCCAATTTGTACACCCAAATGCATCCAGTGATGGACACTGAGCATGGTGGGACATCCTCAGAGCACAGCAGCGGGGCCACCTCATCCCTCCATGGTGTGAGACAGGCTGGCTCTGGATTTGGCCTGACTTGCCCAGCTAAAACAAAAGCAACCCCCTCATTGCCACAGAATGATTCCAACTCCCACAGATGATGGCAGAGAGAAAAGCAGAACTCATTTCTCCTTCCTCAGCACTAATGAAAGGATTCGTCATGGTTCGGGAGAAGCAGTCCCAGAAGATCAGGCTTCCTCTAAGCTCCCACTCTGCAGGAGAAGCAGGTGGCTGAGCATTTGGGAGCTGTCACTGTGCAAGACCACTCCACCCTCCCACCCCCATGAATTCTCCTCACACAGGTTGAAGAGCGAGTGGCAGAAGCTCCAGAGAATACAGAAGGAAACACACAAGGTCCTACAAAGCACATCACTCTGCTTTGAGATTTATACTGACTCCAGGGATGAGGCCAACCAGGTCACTGGTAGCTGTGAAACTGTCTGCTCTGGGATTCTTTACACACTTTACTTTATAGAAAAGGTATATATCTTAGACATACATTAAATGCTTGACTTCTGGGAAGTCTGGACAGCTTTTTGACTTGTCCACGTTCCTGTGTGCAGAAAAGAAGGCCCTATACACCCAGAGCCAAAGCAGCTTTAACTCTGGCAGGCTGGCTCCATGCACACTTTATCTGCCAACAATAGCTACTAACAGCCTGACTACCTTAAGGCAGGTCTGTGCTCAGCAAGCAGAGAACTCCACCCTTTCTTTGAAGAAAAAAAGGTTTTTATAGCAGATTATTTAAGAAAGGTCTCAGCCTGGAGCTATTTCAGGATTGACAGAAATTCAGGTCTAGGTACAAGAGAGGACTATAACCCTCAAATTCAGCCTCATTAGAGAACCATCCTAAGGACAATTCACTTAGCACTACAAAATGGAACCTGTCTGCCTTGCATGGGGTTAACGTGTTCCCTGGTGGGAATACTGCAGCGTTGCAGGAATGCTCCTGCTTGGGAGCAACTTAAATACTTGGACAGTGGTTTTGAGCCAACCCGTTCCTTCTGTTTTACCCCTCACCACCGCAACACATTGAGCTATTAACATATGGGTTCGGTAGTACGTCGCATAGTATGCGCTGTGTGGGCTGAGCAAGGACTTGGCAGAGGTATTCTTAGGCACCTTCTGTCCTAAACTGCTGTGCATGTGTCTGTGCACTAGGAAATAACCATGCCCTGCTTCAGGAATGGCTGTGTCATAGAAATGGGTAGAGTGATTCCTCTCATAACCCCACAGACTGCTTCAGAAGAAAAGCGCTTTGCTGTGGCTTCAGACCGTGCACATGTAAGATAAGTGATTACATCCTGAAATATTACCTTGTGTGCCTGCACTTGGGAATGGTATAGGATGTAAAAACACAGTAGGGGTCTACCAGTGTCCTTCTTTTAAAGTACCTCCAGACAGCTCAGCTGACAGCAGTGTGTGCTTTATTATCCCCCTGAGTGAGCGCACAGTGGCTGGAAATGCGGACAGCGGTTTACAGAACACAAGGAATCCTGCCTCTGCCTCCCAAACTGGAAGCACAGCAGGTCTCCTCAAGTGAGGCTGGACTGACTGGCCTCAGAAGCGATGGCTCTCATGGCTGGTACCTCACTTCTCTCTGGCACCGTGCCCGGAAAGAGGCCTCTCACTGTTCTTTCTTCCAATGTGCCTACTAGGAGCTCAGCTAAGCTGCCACCTCATTTATACACGTCAGCAAACCACTCTGACCCACTAATAACCTTTGGGGAACTTGAACAGGCCGCTTCCAGACTGTCTCCCCAGAGCCACTGCTCACACTGAGGCTGTGCCAAAATCTATTTGGGCAACATCTATAGCTCCTGGAACTGATGGACAATTAGCTGGGCTTCATGCTAGCTTCACACTAAACTTGCTATTGCAGCTGTGTATCAAAAGGCAAATGAATTTCTTGGTTAATTTTGCAAGCATCTAGAAATTAATTTTGGATTTTAATCTGCAAAGATGACTGTGAACAGCTCATAAAAAGTATTTTCCATTACAGAGGAAGCATGTTTTGTCTCTTTGTTTATTAAATACTTCTCATAATGATACTAAATGTTCAATTTATTAAATCTCTTCATTATTCCTTCATCTGAGAACCAAAGATATTATTGCTTCCTCCTCACACTTTTTCATCTGTAGATTGCCATAATCCTTTAATCAGGTCTGAATAATTTTAAGCCCATTTTAATTATAAAGAAATAAAGAAGCAGAGATGTTGCCCACATGCCCAGAACCATTCGCTGAAGTCAAAGGGAATGGAACATTCTTCCCTGTTAGACCAGATTTTCTTCTCCTGATCAGTTCATAAATTTCTAATGTTTAATTTGTATTTAACTAGATACTATTTTTATTCTTCTGTGGGTGGAACCAAGTCAGCCAAAACTGTAAGCAGTCTCCCTCCTCAGAAAGGACAGCACTGCAATTTTTTTTCAGACAAGTATGTTCAGGAAGTAAATGATGTCTCATCCTTACACACTTTCCATGTTAAAGGTCTAGGACCAAAAGCTTCCCTGTGTGCAGGGTTTAAGGGATCTATGCAAGAGCCTCTAGGTAACCACTGCATTTAAAATAGAGAATAAATCCTAGCTTATGTGTTGCCAACACTCTTCTAAATAAGACAGCTAACTGTTCGGGGTTTTTTTTTCCTCTATTCAGCCCTAAATTTAAGATAGAGTTCCTAGGCTTAATCTGAGCTTTGCCACATGGCTTTTATGTAACCCTAGACAAATTTTCTAAATATCCTCATGCCTGACTTTGCTCACTAGATCCCCTCACAGGGGTCCTTTATAAGCACAGAATCTATCTAGGGCAAAGGCTGTGGTTTTTAGCCAGAATTACAAAACTCTCCAGTCTCTGTCCCCCAGCACTTCAGATCCCTTTTTTTTTTAAAGGACTTGACAGAAAGGTTGAAGTCCCAAAGATACAAAGTTTCAGATCAGACCTCCACTGGCTGTGTGGAGGACACAGAAGCTTTTTATTGCTCCTTCTGAGAAAGGCTTTTATTATAAACTCAACCCCTACCTGTTTTGTTTAGCTTGCTGCCTGGCCAACAAGCAAATAAGTAGCTTGGAAAAGCCACACAATGTTTTCTCTTCTACAGCCTGTCATTAGGGGATATTCTGGCATTGTGGAGGACCTTAAAAGAACAGCATACAGGCTGTAACTCTTCCTCAGCTCCACAGTTCAAGCACCTTGAACAACAGGTCCATGATCCAGACTAAGGATTTGTCCACATTATTGCAAAAAAGATTAACTAATTTTAAAAAAAGCTAAAGCATCTCTGTTGTCTTGCCACAAAGGCTAGAACTCTGTGATAATGTTTTTATTTTCCATATATACTATTTCCTGACAAGTCCTGAGGTGAGGGATTGAGTCCAGACACCTGATTTGGATGCATTATATATTAAATGCATCTTTCTGTGTAAGCATCATGGGATCCTAAGAGCCATTCCATTTGGTTGCCAAACGTATCCACTGGTTTTTAATTCTGCACTTGTGCTCTGCTAGCAGAGACAAGACCGGGAGCTGTGATCTGACTCTTAAAACATCCCTGGAGTTCCCACAGCCAACACCACACTATGTGCAGTAACAATTTTCACAGGAGAAGAAAAATTTTAAGCACTGGGGTGTCATTCATCATTTTCTGACAAAGGTTTCTGAATTGGATACATTCTGCATTGGACCAGTGATTGATTTATTTCCTATTTCAAAATGCTCCGTTCCAGTTTTGATTTCAGTGGCCAAAAAAAAGTATGATTGTTGAAAGAAAATACCTTTTTAATTCCAGAAAGGTTAATATACTGACTGGGGCAGCAGAAGCATGTGTAGGGTTGTTCCAGAAGCTTAAATAATTATGCTGCTTAATCTTGTATTTTCAGATGTGTTTTATCAACACAGTCGTGAGTTAATTTAACAACTGATACTTAGTGTGGTGCTTTGAAACCAGACACGTAGCTGGGTCAGTGATGACTCTACATTGGTGAGAGTCATTTCTGCTGCAGAATGTTTGAATTTAGACAGCCACTCTAATCCTGAAATGCATGTGGCTAAATAGCTGCCCTCTTTTTCCCTTGATGGCAGCTTCCTTTGCAGCAGCACGAGTGACCCTCACCAAGACAGAGGCATCACATTGACAATCTAGGTCTGACACTGATCCACAACTCCTTTCTAGTCAGAAGCCTTTCATCACTCACATTTCACAAATGCAAAGGCTGAACAAAAGAAGTGACCTACTGACTTCTGTAAAGTAGAGGATGGGGTCCAGCCCCAAACGCTCTTGGGCAGAAATATCAAAAGAATAGGTTACTTTGCCCAAAAATGCCATGGGGATAGTAAAACATGTTGCAGCAAAAACTGCTGCCAGATGCCAAGCAGTGCCCTACAGAGGGTTGGAAGGACAGTTGTCAAAGAGAAAGCAGCTTGCAGGGCATCAGCTCTACAGGGAAAATGGCTCCTGCCTCTGCTCCCTTGAAATGGTCTTCATCCTTTTGTCCTCTGCAAGTGAACGTCTGTAGCAGTAATGAGAGGGGTCCTGTACAGAACTTGGCCTCCCATTCCCTGCTGACCTAATTAGGCAGCCACAAACTGACTCTGTGTCAATGGCCCTAGAAAAGTTAGACCATGTGGCCCTAATGCAAATGTCATTGTCAGAGACAGGATTAAAATGCAGTTTCTCCATGTTTCTTCTCTTCACACCACTCGATCAGTGACAATTGTTCCACCCCTTGCCAGCCCTACTCCCAGTAAGAGGACTGAATGTTGTGCCTGGCACACAAATTACCATTTTGGCTTCCTGCGCTGGCCTCACTTGGGGCTAACGGAGGGGGGTGTGACTTATCCATCAGCACAGCAGGAGACGGGACACCAGCTACAGGAACACTGGGGATGTAGTATGGACCTGGCATGGCAGAGACTGCAGGAGGGTACCCAGCTTTTGCTGCTTTGCCTGCTACATACACTGAAAAAGAAAAAGAACAAGAGTCAGCATCACACACCAGCCCCCCAGAGACTCACTGCACACGTGGACGAAACCGGCACCAACACTGGTAGCAAACCCACGGCAGACAGCTGGACAAATGAATTAACAAGGACCAACTTGGATTTCTCTAAGCCTTAAAGGGCACTGAGGGGAGTTTAAAAAATGCACACAACACTATGAGATGCCCAGAAAGACACTCAGGGTGTTACAGCCAGCACTACAACTGCCATGATTTAGTGGCAGTTCAGCTTTAAAAATAACTGATGACTCAAGCAGCAGGATGAGGCTCATGGAACTTGACAGATCTGACTGAGCCTGACCAGGAACCTTGCTGGGTTGCAAGGATTTTGCACTGTTGTAGATGACAGCTGATTTGCATTGCCAGGAAGAAACTGCCCAGGATGCTCTTAGCTCTGACCCACAACATTCACTGACACAACAACAACTTTGGAATGGGAGCATGACACTTTGGAGAAGCAGGCACAGCTGCCAAGGCAGGGAGGGCTCGGGGAATTACATTTGTAATTAACTTTGAGCATTCAACCATTGAGTAATAGGTCAGATGCTTCACTCCCTAAGAACCAGTTCTTTAGCCAAGCAAAGTGCTCAGGGCAAAGGAAGCAATATTAGCAGATTCTCCTCCAGTTCTGCTAGGGAGCAGAAGTAGTAGGGCAGAAGATTTGCACCAGGCTTGGACAGGGTCACTCACGCGCCCGGGGACAGCAGCAGGACTCAGGACAGCAGGGGCAGCGGACGTAACAGCAGCAGCTGTGTGGGCAGCACTGGCACCAGCAGATCCCCACCAGCAGGAAGAACAGGAACGCCCCCAGGATCACCAGGCCCACAAAGACCCACTCTGGAAAACAAGGGGAGAAAGGGAGATACTTACAGAACTGCACATTGCTGTGGAAGGGAACGTCAGCAACATCCTCCCAGCGGAGAGCACAGGGACAAAACATACAGGTGAATAACAGAAGTGGACCGGCTCCCTGTGGGTCTAGGACTAGGCCTTACTCCTCCTCGTGTCGAAGCAGAAATGGCACATGACAGTGAAAAATGAGCTACACAAACGCGGTCCCTTCTGGCAGCATCTCTGGCTGGCTGAGAGGCGAGCAGCACAGAGGCAGGAGCTCTGGTTCCCCAGCCAGAAACCCTTCACCCCATAGGAGACCTGCGCCAATGCTGCAGGACATGCTCCATTAGCATTTGGACCTCATCAAAGACTCATTCTTCTTGGCCATGTTCATGCCCTGCTTATGTGTTTGTTCCCTACCCGCATTCTGGTTTTAATGGGACAAACGATGGTGAAAAGCAGGCTATAAATAGCCCAGTGAACGAGCCAGGCCTGCCCCTTCGCAGCGAGGCCTACGCATGCAATTATTCTTTTGAATGTGCCGAACGAACATCCTATTCAGGTGCCACAGCCAGCCAGGAAACCTAACAACCACTTTTTTTCTCCCCCATTGAAGCCTCAGATGATGTGTGCCAGGCCCCAGAAGGGAGCGGCTGAAAAAAGCCCTACAAATGAAAGCAGGAAAGAGCTGGCCCACAAAAACCAGGATGGGGCTTAAAGGGGAAGGGGAGGGAGAAAAGGTTTGGTCAAACTTTGCTGCTGGAAAATCTGGTGGGAGCAGGGCTCAGCCTGTGCCAGGGCAGCACCTACTGCCACACAGGAATTCCACAGACTAAGCGAATGATCAGAAAACACATCTGGACCAAGAAATTACGAGACTCTGAACATACGGGAGGCCTGGAGTTGGTTTTATGTCAGAGAAATGCACCAACCTATCTCGAAGCAAGACTGCTGGTGGGGTAAAGACTTGAGGTGTACCCAGGTGGTTATTCAACCATCTTGGAAAAATGGTAAAAAGCAAATAAAGACGTGGTGGGGGCTGCTTTGCAGTGGGAAGGGGTTTATCCCCACCCCAGAGGAAAAAAAGCAGCAGACCACTATTTCCGAAGAGAAGTCCAGAGTTCACTGAAGAGTCTCCTGGTACACTATTATTTGAGATGAAGAAGTACTGATACAAGGATTGCAATGTGCACAAAGAATCACACTGGAAAAACAGTGTACCTCCCCTCACCTGTGTTGCTAAGCTAAAACGTCAAGGAAATATGTTTCACTTGGACCATTCAAAATAGAATTTTTCCTAGTTCTTAATACAACACAAAAATAAGAAGTGTCATTTTTGATCCATCCACAGCATTCTTTTTGAACAAAAGTATGATTCTTTACTTTGTTGGAGTTTTCCTTAACTCTTTTACAAACCATTCCCCTTTTTTAAAATGCCATTTTAAATCTAGAATTTAAAATTTCCTTTAAAAAATGTCAGTCAAAGATTTGGCATCTACAAATCAAAACACTTCAAAAGTGTGAAGTGAAATGTTTTACACTTTTTTTGAATTCTTTATTTCTTTTTTGGCTGACACAGATGAATTTCATTTCAATTTGCAGTTAATTTTGGTCCCTGTGGAATAATTTTTTGGGGTTGAACTTACTACATGCTGAGAAAAATTCAGCTAACAAGGAAATGGCAGAAGGGAAGCATTCATGAATGGGAAAGCAAGAGTTGAGAGATTACTGACACAGTCCTTCAAATTGTGCTTCTAGCAGCTGTTTTGCTTAATGTTTTAATTAATTACCTTGACACAGAAAATAAGAAGGTGTTAATAGAGCATGACAGTAAGCAGCAGGGATGCATTGTCACTAAAGGCTGGGACATGTTATAGAAAAGAACAATTGTCCTTGGGGCTACAACAGGAAATGTGAAATGCGGTATTATCCTGGATTTCAAGGTATGCAGCAATACTTTCAGGGTCACAGGTTCAAAGATCAAGAAGAGTTTCTGGTCTGAAGAGGATTTCACTGGCTGAAAAGAACAAGAGAAATGATCCAGTATACCTAGGATTACTGTCACCACTCATGCAGCACAGCCACCAAAACTGGCTAAGGTAATCCTAGGCCCAATAAGGGAAGAATTTCCAGCAGCATTAAGGAAATTTCAATGCCATCACACAAGGCCTCCTCTCCATGTAACTTCATCTGAAGTTACTGATGTTATACAGCTCTGGTCATCTTTGCAGCAGAAAAGATGAATTTAGGACGGAGCTGACAGAAAGGAGCGATGTGAGGGACGAAGGGACTCTGGAGCCTGCCTGGCAGCAGGGGAGCTGAAGCCTGCTGAAGTTACTCTATTAAACAAAAGGTTGAGGGAAGATGTAGCTCCTGCCTGTAAAATATGGTAGGAGGATAAATGCAGGAGGAAAAACAGGTATGATAGTTTAAGATCTTACATAAATGACATAAATAGATGATCAGTAATGCAGAAGGAAGCTAAAAGAAAGCCATCAAAGAAAGTGATCCAACGGGAAAGAGAAAAGCCAAATCCAGATTACTCCTGAACTTGCTAAGTTTTCAGAAAGGATGAAATTACATAGTGCTGGGGACAGCGTGCAAGATAGGGAGCCAGACTATCCTTCCCAGTCCTGTACTTCCTAATCTATGCCAATCTAAGCAACACCATAGTGGCCTTTTCTTTTGTTGTGTTCCCATCTTGTTCTCTACAACCACCACGGACACAGAGAAGGAGGTAAAACAGTACTGCATGACATAAGTGGCCAGCCAGAGCTATCCAACGAAACTCTAAGACTACCAAGCTGACATGCTCCGTTTCCCTGCTGTCTGGAAACTACTGGTTTGTGCTTGCAAAAGTATTTGCTTTTGTTTACACAGGTAACAGGCAACACTAACAACTGAAGTGTGGTTTGCTGCTGCATCTTACACTTTCTTGTTGTCTACCCATGCAGTGAGGGTACCAGAAAGCTATCTGGCCAACACACCAGAATTTTACATGCATTCAATAAAATTCTGAATAACGGGGGGGAAAAGTGTTAGGCAATAGAGAATCAACTGTTATCTATGCTGAAAAGACCAATCCCTCTCCTGCCATGCAGGAATTCTATGGAGCTTTGGGTTACACTGGAGGTGGGTGAGTGTCTGCCTTCTCTCCGTTTGCATCTCTGAGACACTCAAAAATAGCTTCACACATTTATGTGGAGTTGCATTTTTGCACGAACGTGTGAAAGAAATGCTCCTCAGGCACCACCAGGGAATGATCAGATGACTCGAGGGCTAAATATTCTCACAGCTTTTCCCTTTCAAGAACAATCTGTTGCACAGTCTCTGTCTCCTGTGCAAGGAGTGCCAGAACTGGTGGCCCTCTCTGGTTTTGGCTAGCAAGGGATTTATCACGGGCACGGAGCCCTCACGTCGGGCCCAGCCACCTGGTGTTACCAAGATCATGGCCTGGCCATGCAGCACAAGAGGGGCCGTGCCACTCACAGGTTCTAGCCAATGCTCCACTCCCAGCACCTCCTGTGCTGCCATCTGTGGTGATGGTGTAGCAGTAGCACGGGCCAGGTCCGGGGAGCTGAGGGGCTGCACAGGAGCAGCTGACACACAGAGACACACAGGGCTGCGAGGTCTCGCAGGCTGCAGCACAGTTTCCTCTGTGCTAGCAGGGGGAGAGCAGAGAGCTTGATAGAAAACCTCCCCAGAACAGCTCTGGCGTTTCTGCTCTCATGCTTATCCTGGCATGACATCAACCATCTCTGTGTGCTGGCTGCCAGCACGGCCCAGCATCAGCTCTCTCAGACCTGAACGCAGCACTTTCCCACTAAGTGACAGGATTTTCCCTTTAAATCCCCAGATAAAACACACACACAAGTGAAACATACACCACATAAAGATGCTGCAGAAGGATAAACAGACAAGATGACAGAGGAATGGATGATTAAAGGGTGAAATGACTGAATACCTGGCATAATCTCCACAGCAAAACTGGGCAAGAGATCAGCAAGCAGCCCTGTCCTGCCTAGAAAAGACAGAAGGAGGAGAAGGAGAGAGGTTACTGCAAGAAAAACACACTCCCCAGCCCCTGCCTTAGCCTCCAGCTCCCTTCCTCATCAGCCCACTTGCACTCTGTGTTATGTGAATTCCTATCAACCACAGATGTCATCCTGCTCGATGCCTGGTGTCTGCCTCTGCACTTCTGCCATTTCTGTGTCCTTGCATTTTATCTTTATTGGCAGAGCTGGGGGGGGAAAGAATCTGGAACAGAGCTTCTCCAATCTAGGCACAAAATGACAAGAAAAAGGAGTCCCTTTAGCATGGTTACATGGTAACATCTTTCTGGAGTTATGCTCTACACATGCAAAAGCTCCTGGAAATGCACATCAGCCCTTAAACAGAAGGACACCATTTATTTTTGAAAAGTACTGATGTAGTTTCTACAGATATGAAACATCTTTAACCCAAGGCTATTGATAAATCAGCCACATGCTTTCAAAACCTGTGGATGCTGCTCTCCGTGCAGGGCTCTGTGAGTGCACAGACAACTCCAGGAAAGGAGCCTTGAAGCAATGCCGTGCATATGTGCTAATTATCTGGAGATGCATGAGCATCTTGGGGAGACTGTGTGACAAAGGCCCACTCCCAATGGAAGGAAACCAACCAGGGAAGGATTCGTGTAGAAATTTGTGGGGCCACTTTGCAAAAGAAAAAGGAAAGAAAAGAAAAAAAAAGGAAAAAAGGCAAGTCAACTTCAAAATTTATCATTTACAACCAAATACAAACAAATAAACTCCAAGCCCAAAGGCAGCTTGGTGACTGTTTGCTTTGGCACAGAATGTCTGGGATATTTCCAGTACACAGCAAACATCCTACACAGTGCTCAGCTGCAATTTACACACACCTGTGCTTTGGCAGAACAGCCCTAAGTGCAGCTGTGCTGTGAACTCTTCCCTAGAGCCCCGGGATCATGCTGGGATTTTTAAAGACATGCATACGGTAGGAGAGCTGCACTCTGAAGAGAGACACACACTGTGGGCATAAAAACAGGCGCAGCTAAGGGTAAGCCAATGCAAAAGTGGTAGAAAGCTACCTTTAACCTCCCCACATGCCCTTCAGGTCCTGCACTACGCAGCACTCAGACACAGTGATGAACTGGATCCCAAGTTCCTTGGCCTCTAGTCTGTCCTTGAAGGTTATTACAATCAAATTCCCACCATCCGTTTTTTCTCAGTGCTTCAGCAGAGACTCTGTAGAGATCAAAAATCCACAAGGAAGCCTGCTGGAGCCATAATGAATACACTGTGACTGCAGGCAGTGCTTTGCAGCCAGTTGCAACCCATCAAAGCTGACTAGTACTCACAGGAACGCCTATCCTGATGAAGTGGTCCTGAATCCTTAGCAAAAGAGAGCATGGTGATGCTTCACTTAATTGCTCCCCATCTACCCCTTTGAGGGAGGACTCTTACTACCAGTCCGCTGCAACATTTTAATGTACATTTACAAAGAGTTTCATGACACTCTTTGCAGTCCATTCCCTGGAAGCATCAAGTGTCCAAGCCACTCACTACTAGCATGTTAAATTCCACGTGCTTATTAAATATGTTCCTTATTTTGATAAAACAATATGTAATTCTTCTGCAGGCCTCTGTGTGCCTATGTGAGCAGCACCCACATGAACCACGTGCATGCAGAATACGGGCAGACATGAGCATGTAGCTCACCCCCCATATGTTACTACCTCTGCACAAGCTCACAGGCAGCCCTACTGTGAGAGCAGATGCCACTGGACAAATGGCTGGAGGTATAGAGCTAATTTAGGGTTTCTGTTTGTGGTAAAAAAAGGCAAGGAAGTGACACCTTTAAAGAGCAGAAACTCCTTCTCAAATGGTCATTGACGAATAGGTGCCTGCCTTACTTTGAACCTACTTGGAGAGCCTCGAACCCTGCTAGTGGCTGGGTACCTTCTGATCTCCAAGAGGAACCACATGTGCAACAAGGAAAAAGCATGCCTTAATGTAACAGTGCCTGAGAACTTGGTAAAAACAAAGACACCCAAAGCAGCTCCTCTGTGCTACCCACAGGCAGCCAATATTTCGCTGCTTGTGCAGCCTCAATTGGCTTGTCAGAGTATCTGCCTGGGGAATTTGCATCCCTGCCCTGCCAGCGGGACTCACACAGCCCTGGGGGCCCCAGAGCCCCCAGCAGGGATGCACAAAGCCTGGAAAGACCCGAGGCAGCAGCAAATCCCACCACAGCTCAGCCTGAACTCTGCCTGCTTTGCCCAGCCCAGCTGACAGCCAGCGAGCACAATGCCCACCCCTGGACCGCCGTGCCCGCGGCAGCTTTCCACAGCTCAGCCCCCTCCCTGCCCCGGGCTGGATTAATCCCCTGATAACCCTTCCCCACACCATTCCTTCAGGGAAGCCAACAGGCTGAGGCTGCCCGCGGTTGCCCCAGCAACGGGAGGCTCCCGCCACTGTCCCTCATTGAAGGCTACCTTCCTCCCTCTGCCTCTTTCCTTTTGCTGCCAGCAACAAGTGGAGCAAAACTCCCCAGCCAGCAGGCACAGGGACAGAGCGACTCGGGGTTTTTTTCAAGGGAATTTTAAAGTGGAGGCTGGGGCTAGATAGCAATTGGTGGGGAAGAAACAATTCAGTAAAACACCCTGCCAAGAGACCATCTGGCCACACCACCTCTGCACAGCAGCTCTGCCCACCTGAGAAAGGGTTGCAGGCACTCCAAGCCATGGCTGGGCACCGCTGCTGAGTCACAGGTCTGTGCCCCCACCTGCAAGAGCTTCATGCCCTCTGTGCAGGCTCTCACCACCGAGGGGATAGAGGGAATAGACAATGGCCCCGTTTTCCAGGGTTGTCCCGGGTGACTATGTCAGAGCTAGGAGCTTGTCCTCATTCTGCAAGGATCTGGGACACGTGCCATCTCTATTCCCACCACGCTGCTGAAGGGTTTTACCTGCCCATAGTGGCCTCTCACCAGGCACCTCACACGCCCCAGGCCCCAGCCAGCCTTGAAATGCAACGGAGCTCACAAGCCCCCCATCTGCACTGGCAGAGCACAGGAGGAGGAATGGGAGAGCAAAAGCCGAGGGGATGCAGAGCAGCTCCAAGAGGTGCAGACACACAGCAGAGGCGAGCGAGGACGGGAATTAATATACAGGAGGCAGGCAGGCGACAGAGCAGTGAGCAAATAGCAGCGGAGCAGGGAAGACCTGGAGTCAAGCACACAATTAGCAGAGAGTCTGCAGAGAAGAGACACAAAAATAATTAGGGTAAGTGGTGCAGCTGAAAAGAAATGATGGTGTGAATAAAGTAGGTGCAGGTGCAGTCAGAAACAAGGCAATTGGGTAAATATGGGAACATGGTAAATACTGGCAATTGCATAAATGTGATAAATATTGGGTAACTATGGCAGTAACTGCTGAACTGTTTTCCTGTTTGAAGGCTGCTTCCGCAGCCCTACCTGCTGCAGTGGGATCACAGGACACAGCAACTACAGAGGGAATTATTTCCTTCTCAGTGGTGAAAAACTTTGCCAAGCCATGCCACAGCAAGAGGCCCTTGGCAAGGGACACTGCCCTGAGGAGAGGCTGGAAAGCATAGGAGAGGAAGTGTGGCCCTTGTAAATCAGATACATTTCCAAGGAAGCTGCTGTGAGATTTATTGGGGGAGCATGGCTCTGCAATGAGTTTTTCTGTGCTCCCTCTGCTTGGAGTAAACTTTATCCTTTCTTCCCATCCTTCTCTTCAATTGGACGGAGAAACAGAAGCAGCCCCTTTGGAGATCAAAGTTTTAGCAGGCAACAAAGACCTCCAAGGAGGCTGTTGCCATAGCTACCTCAGTAACCGAGGTCTTTTAATCACACCAGTCTCCTTTGTGAGCAGCGTGTGGCTGTCGCTGGCAAATAAGGACAAAAAGACGGGTAAAAAACCTTGGCAACAAGTAGCACCTCTAATCGGGGTGAAATAAATAACCGGCAGTAGGCTGGGCTAGGACGAAGGGGACTGGAAGCAGGTTCCAAAGGCGGCAGCACAGTGGTCTGGGGCGGTGCATCAACACTTTTTCAGGATTTTTAAGAGGAAGCGTGCCAATCACTTCCTTCTCCTGCTGGCACTACCCACCTTTGGTCACAGCTCAAGGTCGGCGAGCCCTCTCCATGGAGTTGCTCACAGACGTTTTCCCAGCTGAGATCTGGCCCAACACATCCCCAACACAAGGCCACCAGCACAGCTTCTGCCAACTCCTGTGACCGAGCACTGGCTTGGATGCTACTGGCAGCTTTTCAGCAAATCAGAGCAAAATCCTAAAACCAACATCGTGTAAGGGAAAATTTTGCCAAGAACTTTTCAATCTCCAAAATCATGTCAAATTTTATAATACAGTCTCTCCTGGCATAGAAGAGACTCCAAACCTGGCTATATTTATACCATCTATTGAGTCACTTTGCTGAGTAAGAACTGCCTTATTAGCATTGCACACCATACACACGTGTCCCAGTGGAGATTCATCCTCACTGAAAGTCAACACATGTCTCTATTAGTACATTAATTACTGTACAATATGCTGTGTATATAAGTATCTACATTCTTTACTTTACACCCTTTACTACTTTTACTACGGGTGTTAAGACATTTTAAATTCTGGGTTTAGCCTGTATGGATACTGGCTGGTACTACAAACTACCGAATATGTGAGTTTACCAATGTTAATTGCCAGCTGTCTCCAGAAATTAACACAAACCTCAAGTGCTAACTGTTGTTATTCAAAGCATAACAATGAGAGAAGCTTCAGCTTCTGAAAGATTTATTTGGGGAACTTCAGGCCTGTCAGACTGCCCTTGGTGCTCGGGAAGGTTATGGAATAGATTATCTGGAGTGCGACCACGCAGCACATACAGGACATCCAGAAGATCAGAAGGATCCAGCATGGCACCTCAAGTCCTCTGTTTATGTTTGGGCCCCTCACTTCGAGGAAGACATTGAGGGGCTGGAGCGAGTCCAGAGAAGGGAGTGGAGCTGGGGAAGGATGTGGAACACAAGTCTGATGAGGAGTGGCTGAGGGTGTTTAACCTGGAGAAAAGGAGGCTCAGGGGGGACCTTACCACTCTGTACAACTGCCTGAAAGGAGAGTGTAGAAAGATGAGTCAACCTCTTCTCCCAGGGAACAAGTGACAGGATGAGAGGAAATGGCCTCAAGCTGTGCCAGGGCAGTTTCAGGTTGGACATCAGGAAGAATTTCGTCACTTAAAGGGTGGTTAAGCACTGGAATGGGCTGTCCAGGGAAGTGGTGGAGTCATCATCCCTGAAAGTGTTCAAGAAACAACGGGACGTGGCGCTTAGTGCTATGGTTTAGTTGAGATGGTGGTCTTCATTGAAAGGTTGAACTCAATGATCTTGAAGGTCTTCTCCAGCCTTAATGATTCTATGATTCTGTGATTAACTATAAAATAGTATTTCACTGATACACAGTTTATGTAATATTAGCTGCTGAACTGGATGGAAAAGAAAGCAGGCAATAGCTGTCTAGCAAAGCACACGGACCACTAACCAAAGTGTCAAACCAACAGCTGGGATTAGTGAACTAGTTTCTGGCCTCTTCCAAAAACTTGACAGGTCCTTGGGAACGGAGCCACTGCTTTGTGAAGCATGTCTAAGCTATGCAGAATCACAGAATGCAAACATCACCAAGCTTGCACAGACCTGTGTGTTCCAGGGTACCCAGCTGTGCTGAACTGCAGGTACAGGCACTGCTCTGTAGCTATGCCAGCTTGAGAAGGAGCAGTGTAGCAGCTTCCATAGGTCCCTGCACCTATTTAGCAAATTTTGGCTCTTGGGAAGGCTTACAGGGTTGTATGCAATGCCATGCAATGTAGCTGGACTGCTTCCTGATGTGAGCTGGTGACATGAAGCTGGGATGGGGTATCTGCTGACACTGCCCTGTACTTCTGGTTTGAAGGTTACTCCAGGCACGCTGCATCCCTGCACTAGTACACGTGCAGCTCCCTTCAGAAAGGCTGCAATGAATTACTTTACTGAAGCCCATTGACATTCCCATATAAAAAGCAATACACAGGGGCTACAAATAACAATATGATTAATAGCACTGTCTGTGTTTCAAGAAGCAGGACATTAGCTGCCAGCTACTACGACAGAAATGTAGACTTCCTTCAATTTAGGATTCAGCCTTTTAGATTCAATCACATTAAAAAGTTTAAAAAATAAAACGCATGAAGTTGCAAATGGATTCATTAGCCCAGCTGTAATGTCAGCAAAGGTTCTCCTTTTCTAATAAAACATATGAGTGCAGGGAGTATCACTTGATTCCTGCTGTGGAATTGCTAAGCTCTGGAATAGTCTGCAGCAGAAGCAGAGTTCATACAGTTGCCAGCACACTACACCCTGTTTGGAGATTCCAAATGCCATCAAAACGCACGTATATCACAGAATCACAGAATCATTTAGGTTGGAAAAAACCTCTGAGATCATCGAGTCCAACCTGTGACCAAACACCACCTTGCCAACCAGACCATGGTACTGAGTGCCACATCCAGTCTGTCCTTAAACACCTCAGGGACAGTGACTTCAACACCTTCCTGGGCAGCCCGTTCCAGTGTTTAACCAACCCTTCTGGGAAAAAATTCCTTCTGATGTTAAACCTGAACCCCCCCTCCCCCCCCCGCACAGCTTGAGGATGAACCCCCACCTTGCTACAACATCCTTTCAGACAGTTGTACAGCGTAAGAAGGACTAAAGAAAATTTTTTAAAATACAATAAATGTGTAATAGTATTTTTTATCTAAATTCTCTCCTTACCCTTCAGGAGCTTCACTGCCAGTCAGTCTCCTGTGTTTCTGAGGCAGAGGTTGCTGCCCCTCTTCCCTCACCTGCACTGACTCCCTTAGAGAGGCTTAAATTCCCTGACTAAGGGAAAAAATACTGAATGGTCTTTACAGCAAAGTACATAATAAGCATGTGCTTAATATCAGGTATGCCTTGCAAATCCTATCAGCTTTGCTGAGCACAAGTGGATATAAATAAATGCTTATACGCTTTTCTGAAATAAGCGTGACACGAGGACAGCACATGGGATTCTCTGATGCTACCCAGAGCTGACCAGCAGCTCTGTGTGTGACACATGACACATCCAGGTAACAAAACCCAACGTGCAATCCCATCACGACCCAGGCTCCCTGGCTACTTCAGAGTTCACTGAAGGTCTCTGTGATTACTTTCCTAAGAAAAAAAGGAATACTGTAATTTGGTCAGGTTTTGGATTTTGCTCGAAGTTGTGACAAAGCAGCTTTTGACCAATTTCTCCTGGTGTGATTCACTGTATAAAAGCAGGACCCTCCACTTTTAGCTAAACAAACTTCCATTAATTTATTGATGCTATTAGTATGGTAGCTATCATTTTTGCTTCTCAGTCATTTCATGGTTTCAACATGATATTAAACTGCCCTTTCATTCCAGCATTAATATGAAACCACTAGAAGGGATATTTCTCTATCTCCTTTTCTGTTCTGATTCTTCTGTCACCCCAATGATAACATGAGTGGGTAGAACCTCTGCTCTATTCAAAATTCTAATTTATGCTTAAATCATGCAGCAACCCTAAAAATAAGCAATTTAAATTGTATCTGAGAGACCACTGTCAGCAGGGAGCAAACAGCAATGTGCTCTGGGAATTGTGGCATGTCTCACACACTATCCCTCTGCTGCTCAAACCTCTTTAACTGGGAATCTGGGTTCCACCCAAAGAGCAGCAAAGCAGCAAAACAACAAACAAAACCCTTTCACCACGTGTCCCCTAGGATGGCAGAATTGCTACAATCTACATCTGTATTCAGTGTCTCCCTCCAAGCAGTGGGATGGAACAAAAAATATCCCAGAATATGCAGAATATTAAGAAATGGTATTTTCATCACTGGCTGCTTCATCCTTTAGCCATCGATGGGGAGAGATAAACAAAAATGAAAAACCAAAATAACAGCAAAGGCAGAAGGAAAAGAATAAGGTGGGAAGGGGAAGAGAGGGAGGGAGGAAAACGGGTAGGTAACCCTGGAATTGCACCAGAAAGCTGGAATGGTGCCTCTGCCCGGGAAAAGCAATATACAGAAGCTGCCTAACAGCATGAGGCAGAAGTATGACCACGACAAGTCTGCTTTCATGCTGCTGCCAAACTTGGCAGAGAGCTGCATAAAGTGCAAGGTCAGACCCAGAGGCCAGAGAAAAGCAGATATGGTCAAGGGTGATGCAGCCTAAGCTACACCTGCCCCCCAGCATATCCACAATGAACTGGGGGCAGAGACATCAAGCCAGCTCTAGAGGAGGGCATTTCTATGTTTTCTCCCCACAGTCTTCTTGTACACACTGAAAAACCAGATTCTTCCTGTTACCATGGCACTATTTCATCACTGGTGTCTGAGCACAGTTGTAGATACACAAGAGGAAGACACCAAATCCTAGACAGGAAGGTGAAGAAGGGACAAAAATTCAGCAACTCATCACTACAAAACCAGAGACAGGACCTCAGGGGAGGATTTTAACAGCAACCACTGCCACCTGGCAGAGATAACCTCGCCTGAACTCACACAGGTCTGTCCTGGGTCTGTTACTAAGTGGCAGATGATACACAGTCACACTGTGGATTTACACAGGTGTGTGACACTGTTTTCTGGAGTGACCAGACTCACCTTCCACTTTGCGACCTTCCACTCCAACTGTCCATTGTTTGACTGACTTCCAAAGGGGTGAGGAGAGGCAATGGCACTGTGACAGCCACTCACCCATTCAGCCTGGTTTACTTGGTGATGCTAACTACAGCTCCAAATATAAATACCAATTAAACTCTGACCTTTGGCAGGAGAGCAAGGGAGCACTTGACAGACGTGTTTTATTGTACACCTCCACAGATCACCTCCACACTATCATTTTAACATTTCCATTACAGGATGCACAGATCTGTACACACAAGAACCATGGTAAGGTGTTAAGGTAAGTTGGGAAAAACTCACCTTGCTCTCCTGGGGCATCTAGGGTTGAAGTACTACAGCTGGCTCAAGGCATGTCAACTAAAGTCCCTGAGAGGCCCATTCCACTCTGCTTTTCTCCTCTAGCTGGAATGGCTGCTTTTCTGACCTTTACAGTGAGCTGTATCATGGAAGCCACCACTGAAAGCAAACCCTTTAAAAAGGGAAGAAGCTGATCCTGGAGCACATTGCTCAAGGGAGTTTAACAGAAACAGAGCCAAGCACACACACCGCAGAGAGGGTAGGTCCTGTTAGTAGCAGCACCAGCTCAGACCTGATTAGGATGACTGTGAAACTACACCTCTAACTGGACAAGAGTTATTGGGCACACAAAAAAAATCTCCCAAACTGACACGTTCAACACAGTGCTTCTTGGCATCCTCACAGGTCAGAAGAGTGGGATGAGGACTGCAAAAATCACAGGATCTGATGTTTTCTGGGTGTCTGTCTTGAGTGTTCATTTTGCTGCAAGTTTATTGTTTTATCCCTTAAAAACAAGGGTTCTGCCTTTCCATAGCCCTGCACTTTCTGCAATCATTTACGCCTGTGTAATGTGTGAGCAGTGTGGGTGTAAACATTACTATTCTGGTTTGGTAGCATTTGCCACCCACTTTGCCTAGGTGTGAATGACTGCACGAGGTGCAAGGCAATGGTGGCAGTGCTGCAGGGACTGTTTTACATAGCTCTTACACCCATAGTAATACAGTGCACAGAGATGGAGGGAGAGCAGGAGGAAAGATGCATCAGGTATCTGCCGAAAAAGCAGCCTGACAAGAGGCCTCACCAAGCACAAGCAGCTCCACTGATTCTTCATTCTTGCCCTCCACATCATCTGGTGTGATAATAAGGCAGTAATAGAGCCCACTGTCTCCCCACATCAACTTCCCAATCTGCAGGTCTGCATCTGGAAGGCAAAAAACAAAAGTCAGGTCCAGCACTTACAGGAAGGATGGAGTGTTGAACGCACTGGGTCCGTCCCTGTGTCCCAAATCCATTTCACCTCCTTATTAAGAAGAGGGGTTAACCTTACCCTGAATATGACAGTATTCATGAAAAAACAACAGGCTCAGGACTTCTGGCTGTAGGTGGGAAGACAGATAATGCTGCAGAGGCAGCTCACTCTGCAAGTGTCAAGATCAGGAGGGGTCACTAATGTCTCTCACTGTCCTTCCTGTCACCTAAGGCTGGGGTCCCAACACTATTCATGTCATGAAAGAAGGGCTTAGACAGTGTCTCCTCTACAGCACCTCGGTCATCTGTGAAGAGGTTACACAGAGACAATGGAAAACACTCCCTCTTGCTGAGGCTGATCCCATGCTCTCCACACCAAGGAGTCTCCACTTCTGCCTAGGTGGTATCCTGAGTCAATCAGACACCTCGTACTTTCGAGGGACAAGGTCTCTCACACAGCCTTCCAGACAAAAATGTTTGAGGACCCTGCCATCCCTCATCTCCACCCAGCCTAACTTTGCCCCACGGAAATCTCTTCCTTTCACTCTGCCCAAGGCTGTGTGGGTTTAGGTTCACGACAGGATAAGCTGGTGAAGTCCGGGGCTGAGCAAACATGAGGTGTAGGATAATCTTGGTATTTCAGACCTAGGAAAACATCAGTGGCATTTGCAAGGAAGAAAAACCTATCCTGCAGAAAGTGAATTTGTATCTCTCTTGCTGCCACCCCTTTGCTAAGGAAAATCTATATACACAGCAATATGCAGAAGTCAGGAATAAAAACCTTCCACTTCATGGAAGGGAAAAAAGGATACTGTGTCTAGGTTGGAGACCTACATGGAGTCATTTGAAGGGAAGTGCTAAAGGCAATTATGTTTGGGTCTAGGGTTGGTTGGCTGAACCCTAAATGTCTGACATACAACAGCTCCCTTCCCACAGTCTACTCTAAGAGAGTCAACTGAGCAATTACTGCCAGACTCCAGTATCCCAAATTGCTACGGGTCCATTCCAGCTGCCACCAAGCATCACTGGGGTAGGAGAGTTACCATGGACAATGCTGACGTCTCTTTCCTTATAGAAGTCTCCAATGGTGATGGCAGACCCCTGTTTGGAGGCCACGACACGGACTGTCCTCCTGCTGTCCACACAGTCCAGGTAGGGATCCCAGTCCAGGTTCCTCTTGCTCATTGTTTGCAAACCAGAAGTCACCATACCCAGAGCTTCTCCCATCCGGTCCTGGCAGTAGGATTTGTACCTCCACTGAACCACAGCCGGTTGGGTGGAAGAAGTAGAGAAATGGCAGCGAAGCAGAGCAGGCTGAAACAACATGGCCACCTTCTTCTTCTCAGGCACAGTGACCTGCAACCCTTCCACCTCAGCTAGAAGACAAAAACATGAGTGTCATATGCCTTGGCACTGCTTGAAGAGGGAGCTACTGCATTTTATCATAGCATCATCCTCTCCACATAAATACATAAAATTGTCCATCTGTCTCAGGTGCTAGGGCGCAACACTCCTCAATGTATGTAAGCACGGATGTTGGCAGCAGAAGTAAGTTTGCTTTTTCATAGCTTACAGTCACAAAGAAAACACAGCATGATGGGGCTGAAGGCTCAAATGTAGCATCCTCATGCTGTAGGAGCCCTAACACAACGGTGTGATGATTCACGGCTTCTGTGGCAGGTTCAAACATAAGGAAGAGGTATTTTAGGGATGGCCATGCCCCACTTGTACAGCAGGTCAGCCAAGGGGCCAGATCCTGAGTTCATGACAACCCCACTGCAGAATAAGTCATCTCCCTCCCCATTTCAGTGGCATCACACCTCCTCTTTAAAAGTCAGGCAACACACAGTGCCTGGACCAGCACATTCTGCACTGGTGCCCAATCAGTGCTGCCTGCTCTGCCAAACTCTGGAGATGCACAAAGGAGTGGATCCAAATCACAGAGCTCTTCCCAGGGCTGGCAAGTAGCACTGAGAGAAATTGCTCCATGTGGGAGGTGTGGAGAAAAACGGCCCCAACACTCAAGTTTTTCACATTCCCAGGGAGGAGAGGGATCTCAATATGTAATGTTTATCTAGCAGCTGACAGGAGAGACGCAGCCTGGACCTGATGCTTTAAGGCCCCCGAGAAGATGCACGGGACTGCTGCTACACCCTTGTGTAGCTGAGGGAGAGTCAGAATGTCAGCAGAGAGCCCTCGGGAGAGTGAGGCACTCCATCCACCCACAGGGATGTGGCCAAAACTCCCCCGCATGCCCTTCACTGCTTCCCTCCTTGTGCTGCAGGCAGCCATGACCGGGAGCACTCATACAACACTGGAAAAAGGGAATCAGGTTCAGTATGGAAAATGCTGGTGTTACCACACACCTCGCCCAGAGCAGCGCACAGGGAAAAAGAGGAATTACAAGGAAACATTTGAGACAACAAAGCAGAAGAGAAAGTTTACACAACATCTGGAGAAGGGACTGATGGACTTGAAGAAGCTTAGTGAGGAATGAAAAGACTGAGGACAAAGAAAGGTGTCCTGATATCAAGAAGCAATAGAAGAGAAGGGAAAATGCAAGAAGAAGAGAGTAAGGATAAAGTATCAGAGCAAATATAAGAAACAGAAGGATAAGCAGGATGACAATCATGGAAGCTTGCATTCAGCCGGAAGAAGCTGGAGAAGGTGTCTCAGCCCAGGTCAAAATAAGTACAAAGGGCTGCAGTCAGGTTGCAGGAGATTCAGAAATGATGTAGAGAGAAGAGGAAATGGAGTCAGCAAAAATAACCCACCCACTCCAGAACACAAAGATGAAAAGGAGATGGAAGCTGGCAAAAGAAAGTGAAATGACAGGAGATACCTTTAGAATGGGGGGGAAAAAAGGCATAGACTAAAGCACTGGAGCTTGAGGCAGAGAGAGCAATAAATGCATCAACTGTATAACCAAAGCAGGCATGAAGAGACAAGGTCAAGCTGGAGACAGCTGCAGACCTGAAAAGGAAAAGCAAGCAGAGATTGCATGATCAGGATTCAGAACCAAAGGAAAGTGAAGAGGCTGGAAAAACAATGAATATTAAATTCAACAAGTTATCGCTGTCTGAACTATAAAGCACAATGAAGTCTATAAATCCCAGTTGGAGAGAAAAACACAGTGTGGACAGAATCTAGGGGAAAGCTTATTTCAGGTATGCAAGATGGTCACTGATAATAACAAAGAGTTACTGATCTAGGTAGGGTTTGACCTTGGGGACTAACTACGTGAAGGCTTGAAGAGCACAAGGGTGCTCTGGCATTCACACAGAAATGCTAGATTATGCATATAATGAATGCAGGACATCATGCACATTGTACTTGTGCCATGTGGCAGTTGCACAGGAGGTTATTAGTTTTGCCAGAAGTGCCTGGACCCAAATCCAACCATTGAAGTGTGGCTGTTCTCCAGAGTACCACTAAGCACAGCTGAGGTCCCCCACAGGACAGGCAGGGGAATCAGGCAGCTCCTGCACTTTCCCAAGGCACAGGAAAGGAGATTATTCAGGAAGTGGCAGCTGGGACATTTCTGCCAGACTTCCTTTACCCAAGGACCAAAGAGGGGCCACGTGGCACTAAGGGAATGCCACCACTTGCTTCTCAAGGTGAACCAGGCGGTGACGCCTCATCCTCTCCTCTCCAGAGACTTGTGCTTTCTGGGTTGCATCTGAATGCAAGAAACATGAAGAACACCTTGAAAAACAAATGGGTCCATGTCAGACCTGTGTCTGGCAACCCTGTGCCTGACCCCTCACAGTCTGAGGCCAAAGCCATTGTGTGCATGAGCTGATCAAGTGACTCATCACGTTACCTCAGCTTCAGGGATAAAACTGTGACACACTGAATATTTAAATCTTCCCCTTGTGAACCAAGTGCGCTGCTCAGTAAACACAGTGCTCTCAGCTAACCATGCACCACAGCCCTCCTTCCCTGTTAATGAGATTAATGAGTTTGGCAAGCCAGGGACTGCTTTAATAAATGATTAGCTGAGCTTTAGCAAATTCTCATCTGAGTAACTTTCCCCACCCTACCCCCATGCGAACGCCTATATCAAGAAAAGAAAAGCAGCTTTTGGGAGAACACAGGAATTCTTTTTCTCCCCAAAAGCATTTTGGAGATGCGCAGAAAATTATCTGGCATCTTCTATATCCTATCCCAAGCTCTTTATTAACATCTTAAGCATTATTTTCGGATTCTTTCCAGGAATAGCATTTAAGAGCATCACAGTGCCTCAGATTGAGAGACTGGAGCAGAGGAAACTTTAGATCTATTTAAGTCAAATTATATATAATTATATATGGCTGAACTGGGAAATTATACACCTGTTATTTCCTCTGCCAAAAAAGAATTACTGGGATTGATTCTTGTAGTACGTCACTGCTGCAACAGTGTCCATCAAAAAGGCCACCAGGATGCTTGACTGCCTGAAGAGAAGATGGTGGCTCTACACTGATCAGTTATGTCCAGGCACGGGAATTACAGGACTTCCTCACCTTCAAGAATAAACTGCTGACCTCAAAATGTAGTGTAGCCAAGATAAGAAAAGCCTCAGACGTATCACAGGACAGAACTCTGGGTTGTTAACACAGCAGAGAAAAAAAGAGTGAAATATGTGAAAAATTATGAGAAGGTTAGTGACAGCACCATGGTAGCTCTTTGTCTAGTTTAATATAAGTAGGACTAAAAAGAAACTGAATTGTGTTGTGCTATGTTTTGACTAATGCAGACAGAGCAAAATTAGCCCTTACTTCAAAATCATCATGGAAATGCAATTCCTGCACTCTAGAGAAGGAAACTGTTCATTGTGAATGTTTCAAGTTTCACAAGAAAAAAATCTAGTTCCTGGGAGTCTCATGACTACGTGACTATTTTGCTTTCCTCCCTCCTTGCTCTCCTAAACTCACAGAAAAAGGTCTGAAAATAATAATCAATTGCATCTTATAAACACAGTTATCCTTACTCTTAGAAAATAAAAAGAATCCATGGTTTTGTGTGTCTGTACAAATATATATATATACACACACTCCCGGAGAAAGAGCTTAAAAATAATCGCACTTCCGAAATGTAATTGTATGGGGTTTGGTCTGTTTCCATTGGCAATGTGCATTTGTCTCCTTTCTCTGATTCCTTTCCTGAACTATCCTCAGATTATGCATTCAAACTATGCAATCAACACTACACACAAGCTATCACTAATACATTTCACTGGTGATTAAAGAAAATTCCAGGAAGCGATTACAGAGGGGATATTTGTAAGGGCGGGTTTGAGCCTTGTGAGCCCGGTCTTCGTAAGCGCCTTCCCTGAGCAAGAGAGAGAAGGCAACTGAGAGGTGATAACTGAGGCTCTTGCTTTGCCATTGACCTCCAGAGAAGTCTATGCCTCCCTGAGATGAATCCCAGGAAGATTTTGCTTCACTACAAAGCCTCTAGGAATAGAATCACAGAATGGTTTGGGTTGGAGGGGACCTTAAATATCATCCAATTAGAATAAAACTGATCTAAGCACCAAACCCTGGAAGTAATGGCAAAGCCAAATACTGTAGTTCAGTGGAACAGGTCTTTCTCTCCTTCTGGAAGGCAAGACTTGAGCCCAAGAGAAGGCAGGACACATTATTCTTCAGGTCACATGGGTCTCCCTCCCCATCCGTGCATACATCTCATCTCCTTCTCTGCAATTACCTGGCTCATGCTACTGCTTGCCTGAGGTAGTACAGCTGATTCTATGAAACTACAAAAATTGCATCCCCCATTTTCATGTACCTTTATTGACAGGAGTGGCAGTTGTGCACACAGGAGAATGGAAATCACTGGGTCCTGAACCAGGCACATCAGGAAAGCTACTCCTAGACCTTACCTCAGGGCTTTTGGCAAGAGACAGTGCCCTTAGGGTAGCTTATACCACTTCCCAAATAAAATAAACTGTTGGGCAAAAGGATCGTTGGTTTTGGCACCTGGGATACTACACATTGTTTCAAATTGTTCTTTCTCCCACTGCTGAATACCACTCTACCTTTCAAATGTGGATCAAGCCTGAATGAGGAAGTGCAAGACCTGGGCTTCAAGACCAGGAAGTCAGAGATGATAAAGAGATGTGTAAACAGACGAATGGAGAGCCAGTGGCATCACTGAGATTGTATTGTACAGGTTCTTGCCTACTCATGTTGGACTAAATCCAATCCATGCAATTTATCAGCAAAAGCCATCACCATCAGATTGTGTTGAGTGCCTTATGGGAAACTAATTGGATGTCTTGGTCTGGTTCGTATCGGACTTGTGTTCTTAGCAACGTGACCACTAATTGTCAACTTTTTTTTGGAAGCAAGAAACCAATGCCTGAACAGGTCAGCTGCAGCTGAGGTGAAAGCATGGTTGTTTTTCACAGCTCCATAGCAAAACCAAGAATTTCAGCTCTCAAACTGCTTAACCTGGAAAGGGAAAAACACAAAGCAGCTGCAGAAAAGCGCAGCCTTGCAGAGCCAGCACTCACAGCACAGAACCTCGACACAAAAACACTCCGTGTAGGACAGCCCAGGCTATGCAAAGTGACTGCAGTAGACATTGGACTATTCTTTGCCCTTCCCCATTCTGCTCTTCACTTCATTCTCTTCACCAGCTTCGCTGTGCTCCTTACACTCTCTTCTAACAGCCCCTTTCACACATTCACAGAAGTCACCCTGGGTGCTCTCAGGTGAACTAGCTCTGGCCACCAGATCAACCCCACCCTTACTACTGTCTGGAAGCTGTTACACTTGTCAGATGCCTCCTGATTTAGACTTGGTTCAGCATCCCAGAAATCATTCCCAGAAATATCACTCATCAGAAGCCCGAGAACAAAGCAAAAGAAACGCGAAGAGCCTCTCCCAGCCTTGTATCACCAAGCCATAATACCCGTCCTTGGGATGGCATCGGGATTTCCACTCCTGCCAGTCTCACTCAAGGTGACCTCACAGGAATAAAAAGTAAGAAAAACGTGAGATTTCTTCCCAGTTACACTACACTTACGCTCTGCGAAGCCAGGCAAGGGAAGTCAGATGAACACTTGTAAATCATGACAAGTGAAAGAGTCCATCCATTTCCCTGCCTTGCCAAGCGTGTTCAGCTGGCCAGAGCAAAAGCAAAGCACAACTGTGCTCCAGCACGCCCCTTCTGCCTGCCCTTCTGAACTGTGGCTGGGAAAGAACAGGTACAGCAACAGTTTACAGGGACTGAGTGCTAAATTACTGGTGAAAAAGTACTTATCAGGAAGAAAAGACCCCATTTAAACGTGGACAGTCTTCTCATTGTAATTTTTCCAAGCTTAGTCCAAGTTGTGAGGCAGAAAAAAATTGCTCTGCTTGTTCTGTACTAAAACTGGAGTTCAGTCTCTGGTGCAGCACTTTTCTCTAGTTTTAAAGGCATTAGAAATTAGAGCATTAATAAGAAAATGGTAAACACGAGGGGAGGATTCATTCCAGAAACAAGCTGCACTAATTTACAAGAACAGGCTTTACACAGGGACTAAGGATACTTGGCAAATTTTATCTTCTTTTTATAGAATGAGAGCACAGTCCCACATATCTTAACCCGTGTGACCTCGCAGGAAGGAATAAAGAACGACCTGCTCTTCATCCATTTGCTGTTGTTATTAAAACACTCGCTTTAGGCACGTGGGAGAGCAGGACAGAAGGGGGAGAAGCCAAACCAAACCCATTGTACCTCACACAGGATTTTTTTCAAATTGCTGTAAGAACTCACAATGCGCAAAACCAAACAAAAGATAAATGCAAGAGCCAAAAATTAAAGACAAACAAAGGACAGAGAGGAATTACTGCTGGGAGGAAAGGGACTGAAAGTGCTGATTAGAAATTTCTCAGCCCACCTCGAGGAGGGAGGAGGGGAGAGAAGGGAACGAGAGCCTTCTCTTTCGTGCTCCCTTTTGTCTCCCTGCTTCCTCCCCATCTTTCACTCTCTCTCCTGGCCCCTCCACCTCCCAACCCCCACTTCTCTCTCCCAGAGCGGAGTGTACCACTCTGGCTGGATTAGGGCTGCTTACCTTGGTGCAGACCTTTCATTCCTTTGCACAGCCACTGGGGAGAGGAAAACCTTGAAACCACGTTTGCTAGCCCCCCTCTTCCTTTTCTGTGCACACACACACACTCTCACTCACCTTTGTTTATTTGCTTTCTCCCGGCCGTGAAAAAGGACATCAGCACCTGATTTATGGCTGGGCAGCAGCGGCTGGAGGCTGAAGGGGAGCGGGCGAGCACTGACTGCCTCCATCCCTCAGCACACAGCTATGGATAACCTGTTGCCTGCCGGAAGCCTGTGCCTGCCAGCTCTCCACAGCACCAGCAGCACGCAGTCCTGTCTCAAAATCACAGGGCTAGAGGAAACTGGAAGGTCTTCCCACTGCAGCGGTACCTCTCTCTCTGCATTGACCCTGCATGCTCCAAACAGCGCTCGCTGCCAGGAATCGTGAACTGCCCTCAGTGGAGGGAGAAAAGTGTCAACAGCCCGGTCTTTTAGCTTGATAAAAAAAAGTCCTGATTAGCCTGACACGTCCAGATAAAGAAGCTCTTTAGAAAGAGGGAGGAATGTAATGTCATGTTTAGCTACACCCTGTACTCCTTTACCGGTCCCTGGATGCTATTTATCAGCACACTGCTATGGCCAGTAGGAAAGGAGGGGTAGCTGAGGGTGCGCTGGCACTCCAGACCAACTCACGCAAGTGGGATACATTTGGAAGCAGCCAAATGGCAGGGAAGGAGAAAGGGAGAGAAGGGAGAGATGATGAGCTGGAAGCTGCTGAAGCCCCAGATGAGGCCGTGAAACCCTGGAAGGGAGCAGTAGGCAGGCACCGGTGTTGAAGATGACTCAGAGTGAAAATGCAAGGAAAGGGGTGGGTGGGTGGTGGGAGAGAGGTGTTATGACTAAAAGCCGAATTTACTGCTTGTGAATCCTAAATCTGAATAGGAAGAGGGAAGAGACTGAGGTCTTTTTTGTGGGATACATTGGTGACAGTGGGAAATATCTGCCACTTAACCCAAGTGTCTGTTTCTTCTTTCAGCCTGTAACCAGCCTGTCTGGCTAAGTCATCCTACTGCAGCTTTTCCTATAGCCTGCTGCTCCTGCCTGTGCTTGGCTGCTGCACCGGCTCACAGGAGGCAGATCTTGCCCCTGACCTGACAGGGCTTTCTCTTTCTCCCCGGCTCCCGGCTAGCCCGCCGCTCTCACCCTGCTGTAATTTCTCTCTCCTTTCCTCGCTGCCCAGCTCTCAGAGCCAGCCCCTTTTCAGCTTGTCCCCCCTGCCCTTTCCCCAGCGCTGAGCCCTCTCCATTTGCCTCTCCGGCTCCCCTCCCCCTGCCCTAGGGGGGGCTTGCCCGATTTCTTCGGGACCCGGCGGGGCAAGCGATGGTGGGCGAGCTGGGCTGGGGGTCTATCCCGTCCTGCGCTCACAAAGGCCTGGGCACAACTGCACCGTCACGGGGAAGGCCCCCTGGAATTCTGCCCCCCCGGAAGCCGGGGCAGAGGCAGGTCAGCCCCCTCCTCTCACACCTCTGTTGAGACGGCATGTGCGGTCAGGACACCGGGTAAAGGAGAAGTTCCTGCAATTGTTCCCGGCCCGGCTCGGCACGGGCGGGCGGGGGGAGCCGGGGGTTTGTCGCCATCCCTCCCGCACCGCGGCCAAGGACACTCCGGCCCCCCCGGGCCGGCTGCCCCTTCCCCGACACGAGGGCGCTCTCTGCCCCGCGGCCCAAGCCCCCCTCGGACCACGCGGAGAGAAGCGCCGGGGGCCCCTCGGACCTGCCCCGCGGCCCC
>VZRQ01001598.1:1219717-1299616 GCA_013397975.1 Machaerirhynchus nigripectus
GCTCCTCCCCCGGGCCCGCTCCCCGAGGCCGCCCCCGCCGCTGTCCGGGCGCGGCGGCGGGGAGGGGGACGCGGCTTCCCGAAACTGCTTCGATTCTCGCCCGCCCTCCCTCGGGCAAAGGCGCGTTTCGGTTGCCTGGTGCCGCTCCTCAGCCTACGGTCACCCCGGCACGTTCCTCTGCAACTCCTTCAGCCCCCGGCATCCCCGCTTCTTAGCGGGGTTCTTACAACTTATCTAGTAAGCGCTTAAAAATGTCCCCGCCGATCATCTGTCCTCCCCAAATTAGCCAAGTGTATACCTTGGGAAACGAGCGTAGACGGTTCCTGTTCCAAATTTCCCTGGGGTTTCCACTTCCAGCATGGGCACTGCAACTAATTACTGTAATTTTAGATTAAAAAGGAGTATAATTTTAGGTGAGGAGGTGTTCTGGCTGTTAACAATGGGCAGCCGAGTTGCGGGGTGTTAAGTTTTCGTGTCAACACCCCGAAGGGATGGGGATTTTTTTGTTTGTTTTTACTTTGTTGTGGGGTTTTTGGTGAGAAAGGGGTCACATGCAGCTAAAAATTACATTTTAGAATATGGATGTTGCTTAGAAATTAAATGGTCCTGGCCGCAGCAGACCCATGTGGATACACATTAACTGTACTTAAAACTTCTAAAGTTTCTGTGAAAACTTAGTAAGTCAGTGGAATTATTCATGGGCCTAGAGCTGGCTAAAATAGCATCATGCTTGCCTTTGTGGCTCAGCACCAGAGAGAAGCACCTTGCAAAATGGCACTCCCCACTCACAGCATCCAGCACAGCTTCCCTTTGAGAGTTGTTCATCCTCAGGCACTTTTCTTAAAGGGCTTGGCTGGTGTTCGTAACCAAAGCTGGGATGCTGCAGGCATCAGTGATCCACATGAGAGATGGGAGTAGTCTCCAACTTCATCTCATCCGGAATCTGCCAAAAAACATAAACGATTCTGATTTTTCTAAAGCAAAGCGCTTGGTGTGTCCTGCTGCTAAAGGCAGGGTGCACAGGGATGCCTGCAGTAAATCTGTACAAGCTGTTTACATTCTAGCAGGTGTTTTCCAGGTGCTTGTAAATTCCTCATCATTTTGCCTTTCAGACTGAACTTCTCTACAGGCAAGATACGCTTTTTCCTAAAAAGCATGAATGAAAAAAGATCAATAATTCCTGAAGGAAAAAGCAAACCAGCATGTTTGCTGTGATAAAAAATGTGTTGAAACATCTTTGGTTGTTTTCAAACAGGTGTAGTCCCTCTGTTAGCACAGCTAAAATGGAATTAAGCAAGGAGACAATCCCTAGGCAGTTATCTGTTTTAAGGGTTTTATTTGGAGCTATGCAATGTTATTTAAAAATATTTTTCACATGGAAGTTTATTTTTATTCAGCATTGCTTAAAAAAAAAAATACACACCCACCCCAACCAGTGTCCTGATGCTCCTCTGACCTGATACATTATGAATTTAACTGTTTTGCAGTACCAACTAAAAGTGACTATTAAGAAGTAAGTCCCTGTTACACTAAATAATGGATATGTGCAGCAACCCACAATGATGTTCTCCTTCAGCACACTGATCTGACACCCCACAGCCTTCGTGCACACTTGCAGGTGGAAGACAAGGTAGAAACTCTTCATTAGGGCCACAAATTCAGCCTCCAGCAATGTGTGGTTCCAAAAAATTCAAATGGAACTGTAACACTTTGGATCAGCTGAGGGCCTGCCTCACCATTGTTAGCTATCTATAGGATATAATCCATGAAAGTTTGCACGGGCTGAACTAAGACTCCTAAAAGGTAAATACAAAAAATATTTTTCTCTCCCTCCCCTAAGCATTTTTCCTGATAACTCTCAAGATTTCAAGTGAAATCGTGGTTCCTTGCCTTTCTGTAATTTAGCTGGCCAGGAGTCTGATCCAGAGTTTCCTGAGACAAATGTTGATGTTGATACTATCTCATCTGTTTAACTCTGGGAGCAGTACAATCCCTTATGTGTCACTATTGTTAGCTACTACAGGGTTTTTTGTTGTTGTTGTTTTTTAATCTACTCCAGCTTTTGCAAATAAATTTGGCATACATCACTTTTGCTAAACTTATGACTCACGACAAAGGAAGGAAAGATTTTTCAATACAAGGAAGCACCATTGTTTCACATGTAACGTTGGATTTATATCTGCTTTGAAATTCTCATAAACTCACTGTAAGGTCCTTTCTCATTTAACTTGAGCTGTCATTTGTATATATCCACGTAAGATGGATGCCCAGGCCCTGAATAGATGTTCCAGATCTCTGCAGACCTTTGATCTCATGATTGCAACATCTGAGCCGGCTTAATAGTTAATGTTGGGATGTTGTCTTTCCTTTTAGCCCAAGACAGAAAGCTGCGTGACTGCAGTTAGCCCCACTTCACCTTCAAACGGTGGGTAAATTCCTATGCAATTAGCCAGATGGCTTCAAGCCACAGCCCAGCAGGGATCCTCTGTCCTTTGAAAAACAACATACTGGTAGACTTAAACCTTCATCTCCCTCGGTCACTTGACAACCTCGATACCGGATGAGCAAATTCCCGGTGTTTGCCCTGTGTAATTTAGTCCCAGGCGGAATTGGAGGAATATCACACAACACTGATTTCACTGCTGATACCGTGACTCCACCTGAAGGAGTTCTCTAAGCGATGGGATCATGAACAAATTCAGCTGAATAGGAAACAAACAAACAAACAAATTTTTACTCATGCTGTAGCAGCTGCTGGCTCTTTTCTCTCCTTGCCAAGTACTTAATTCATTCCTCCCTCCCTCGTCTCATCTTCCAGTACCAATCTTTTGTGGCCATTTCCTCTGTTGATAAGCAGAGTCAGCGTTTTAAGTTACCACCACGTGGAACGAGTTACACCAGCGCCTCAGTCAGAATGACCCATCTCGGCAACATCCCTGAAAACCCACTCTGCTGCACGAAGATTTTCATGCCGTTCAGCCCCCTGGATTTCCCTTGTAGAAATTTCCATAGAAACAGTGATTTCAACAGCTTTTCTGGGATGCCATGCTGGATTCAGCCATTAGACACTGCTCTCTTGATTTAGTACTGAGATCAGCACATCGCAGAACTTACTGGGTGACACACCATCAGTTCATAGCGTTTAGTGACTCTCTTCAGATAGCTACTAAGTAAAACTTTTCCTCGTTTGCTGTGTTACACTGGAATATCTTATTATCCTTGATAGCTTCACAGCAAGACACTGCTGAAATATATGCACTCTCTGTATATGTTGTTTTTTTCCAAGCTGCCTGGCTACATTTGATAGCCCAATAATACAGAGCTTTTACATCCTATTAACATCAGGAGTGAGTGATGTGGATATATAAACTGTTTTTGCAGTTTTATACCAAGATGTTTGTACCAAGAAGTGTTTAGAATATTTAATGGAGAAATTTGGCTTTCTCACTACAATGAACCTTCATGTCTGTAATATAAATTACCATTAGGAAGAACCCAAGAGAACGGCATCCTCCTATAGTATTTAGTCCTCTGTATAAATTTCCTATGCTGTTCCTGACTCATTTTCAGACACCAAAAATCACAGCATGGCTTTGCTACACTTACAGAGTGAACCTGAAATTTTCATTAAAACACTTACAGCACATAAGAAATAATGTTTTGTGAAGTTATTATATAGGTACAGTCTCACAAGTGAATCATCCCAGCCCACCATCTTTTGTGTGCCACTATAGGCAAAAATACACAATAGGACAAACTCTGCTTGCGTATCTACAGGTAACCTTGGAGGTAACAAGCTGTTAAACCCTCTAAGGTTTTGGCTGTAGAGAAACTGTGGGCAGCACAAATACCTTCAGGGACTTGGTGTTCACAACCTGGACTTTTGTGACTGTCCAATCCAGCCTTCTTAATAAACTAGGCCACATCACTTTGCCACACTGCATCGATTAGTTTGAGCTACAGCCTGTATGTTACAAAAACCAATCATAGATTACTTTGGGTTGGAAGGGAGCTCACCCTGCCCCTAATTTAATCTAATTTCACTTTCTAGTACTGCCAAGCCAGAAGGCAGGGCACTCTTAAGGCATTTCTGAAGAGGTAGGTAACAGCAGGCTGTGATCAAAGCACCCTCAACATCCTCTTTGGAAGTTCAACAGACTGCTATATTCTTAAACTAACATCAGAACTGGAGAGAGCATCCCAGGCCCAGCTGTTAAAAGCATGAAAGCAGAAGTATTACAGCATCATCATCCCTGTTTAGTATTTGTTTATCCTTCCAGGGATCATGCTGCTAGTATGACATAGCATCACATAGGAAGCCTCTCTTTTGTGGATATCCCACTCTCTCACCTACCTTATTAAGTATTCCCTCAGTGTTTGGATTTTCTGCAAGTAACTGTGATGACTGTATGTTTCCTTGAAAGGTACCAACAAGTATTTAGAGGTATGCAGCCAAGAAACAACCAAAGATCTTAATAAAAAGTGTGATTACAATTCCTCATTTAAAATTACATTTTGAGACATCTTAAGCTAATGCTTTAACCAGGGACTGGATGGTCTTTGTATCATAAATCTGTATCCTTGATTCAGTGTTGTGTGGTCGAGTCACATGCTTCACGTGTCTGAATGCATTACCTTTAGTAACCACACTTAATATCTTTTTGATGCAATTACAAACCAATGTGACAGAATCTATTTGCTGCAAACCCATGTTGATTGGCATTAATTACATTACTTTTCTTTAATTCATTCTTGAAGCAAATCCTGTGTCAGTGATTCTATTCTTTTGCCTGGGATCCCTGTCACTCTGACAGGTCTGTAATTACTCAGGTCATCCTACTTAGGGCCAGATCCAAAACAAGACTTAGGAAAATTTTTGGTACCTAACATTTAGAACTCAAACCTAAAACACCCTCATTCAGCAGCAGATTGAGACTGAAAGCACACATGTACTGTCAAAGTTGCCTAAAGGCTTCCAGTTTTCCCTCTCTCCATGCCCAGATAGTCCTGAGCACAGAGATGTCTAAGAAACACCCAAGGCAAGGCATTTGGGGTGTCACAGCCAGGTCCTTGTCTTCTACCCTGAAAATACGGTCTTATCAAATATTAAGGATTTCCCAGACTTTGTCCAGCATACTTAGAACATTGTGGTGGTTTCATTGGAGCCATGGCATTAAAGATCTTTGAAATTGATGGCATAGAGGGGATGCAGCTGTAGCACACCTGGGCAGCTGGTTGCCATGTATCAGGTTTAGTGGTTCTGGGATGTGCTGGTCACCAGGGTTACAGCACTTGCCCAGCAAGTCCAGTGCATCCTACAATTCCATGACTTGCTGCACTGCAACCCCCCGCACAAATGCTACCATTTCTGGAGAGCAGACAGAAGCATTATCAGCTCTCATTTGAGTTCCCTGAGAAACCTGGAAGAAAGGTGCCGATACCACCCGTGAGGCCTGGTCCAGAATATTCACAATAGGTTCAACACTCAGCAAAACCCTGCAAATACAGGCATGGGAACAAGGCAGGGTGATATGGCTTAGCTTTTGTAAAAAGGCCTCGTGACTCCTAGGTGTTGAAAGTCACATCCTTGATCACATAGGTGAGGTGGAAGGCACCCTGCACTCCTCTTGCAGTCGTGGCACTGTTCAAAAAGAAACCCCAGATTCACTGGGTCAAAAGGTCAGAAGAGAAAGCTGGCAGCTGTAGCTGACTGGTTAAATCATTCACCTGGGGAAGGGAAGCCTGCAGGCTCTCATCCCTGGGATGTTTACACATTACATGTGAAACAATAATAATTACTGGTTTCCACTTTGTATCACTCTCCAGAGAATTTGTAGGTTTCAAAATCTCCATAACCAGGCTGAGAAAGAAATCAGCTGTGAGATTATGTGACAAAAGCTTGTCTCCAAAACACACAAGGGAGTGCACAGAGACAATGCCACTTGAGTGGTTTGTAGCCCAGCTAACACCCTGCCCTGGCTCCTCCCACAGCCATCACAAAAGCCCATCAATGGCCCATTTTCACAAGTCCAAAGAGCACGGGGGACACAATGGCAGATGGGAACCCTCAGATAGGAACTCAGAATAAAGGAAAACCATTCCAGGCTCTTCCCAGGGCTGTCCCAGGAAACCCTCGGCCCCGGGGTGGAGACTGGAACCTATCAAGATGAGTCAACGCCACAGAAACATTAAGACTGAGGGGGATTGCATCCTATGGATATAGGACTCGTTAGAGGATGCAAGGGAAGAGCATTTAAGGACAGCATAGGACTCTTTGTAGGATGCTTACCGGAGGAATCAAGGGGAACGAAAGAGAGATCTAGGTGATTTGGGAAGGAACAAGTAAGGGAAACAGATGGATAAGGGGATAGAGAGAGCCGGTTGTGTGTGAAGAGTTTCCTGAGTGATGTGCTTATCTGTCATATGCAGCCCGTTCCTTTCTTCTTAATAAATTGCTTTATAGCTTTTTTTCTGAGTGAACAACTGTTTTGGGTGTGTCCATGTGTATGGGGGTCTGGTGCCAGTCTCCAAGCCGTGCGTTGCAGAGTCCACATGCCTGGGTGACAGTGACTGCACAGACAGGAGTAAATCGACTGAAATGCCAGCACCTGGAGTGGGACTGCAGGTAGATAGGGCCCCTCGGTGTCCCTGGGGCCAGGAGCTGGAGTGAGTGATGGTCTGGGTGCCACCAGCTGGACCTGGACTGCAGGCACTGGTGTGGCTGGGTGCCAGCAGCTGGAGAGCCCCGAGGGAGTGACCAGGATTGCTGTCCCCCAGAGCGGACCTGCGGTCAGAAGCCCTCATGTCAGTGGTGCCAGGAGGGAGCGAGTGTGACAGCGTTAGTAACAATCCAGCTGGACCTCTTTGTGGGAAGGTGTCGTGCCCTGAGAGCCAGGGAGGGGGAGAGGATGGCTCATTTCTAATGGGAAAACCACAGGAGGAGCTGGGTTAGGCTGGGAATACATACTTGACCTCCCTTGACTTGGACCTGGGAGTGTGGAGTTGTGTCAGCCCCACCCCTCCTGGGCTGATGGATCTGGCCTGATTCCTCCAACATAAACACCAAATATTTCCCTTTGTGGGAGTGCTGTAGCCCCAGACCAGCAGGTAAGTGGGGAACAGCAGATGTAGTCACTGTCATGCTTTTTAGAGTAACTTTGCTCATTCCTTCTGACAAAAAACTGCAAGGAAAGATTATAGCCTTGAATGCTGAACGAATGAAAGTACATTACTGGCAGAAACTTCCAGACAGTTTTTCTGTCTATATAGTACTAGGGTACCTACCCTGTTTTGAGACACTGACAGACTCCATGCATTGATGGAAAAGCACAGGCTGGCAGAGGAGTTCTCTGGACCATTTATCAAGGCCACGTACCTAGGACTTAAAGTGTTGGCATATTAATTAATTAAATTAAGTGCTTAAAAGAAAAAAAAAACCAAAACCAACAAGTAATATATAAATACTGGCACAACACTTGTTGTTATCGGCTGGAATGGCCCCAGTGCTACAAATGTTATTTTCAAATCAGTGTAAATGGTCCAGAAAAGTCCTTTGCCCACTAAGTTAAACAGCAGACAAATGAAGATTTGAAACCTGAGTTTCTTCAGAGGCACTGGGCTCTCCTCAGGGCCCTGGGGAAGAATACTGATGGTATGATGCTCTAAAGATGATCTGTTCCCTGTTTTTTTAATCTGACCCCCACCCCACATAGGAAAATCCTTTCTCTCTCTACTGCTTATGAATTTTATTTTCCAACCACACCTCTAGCCCTAGGAGAGCTATCAGTGGAGCCTTGTGTTTTTCAAACAGTTGATCCACACATTATCTGAATTTCTTTAAAAGGAAGGGCTGCTGAAGGGTGGGTCCCAAAGCTGCACACTAGAGAAAAGAGTATGCTGTGAAGAAAAATAAAACACAAGTGCACAGATGCACTCCTAGCAACAACTCTTACAGCAATATAACAGTAAACACTTGCCTTTCTGCCTGAAAGAACTAGGCTCTGTGCAGATGTTTGTATTTACAAGATACAAGTCATTTCTTGCAGTCTCTCCTCAGAGACTTAGCATTAATGTATCTGGAACTAGACTGGAATATAAATTATTTTCCACAGCAGTAAAAGTGACTTTAAAAATGCTTACCTGTTCTCGCTGAGGTTACATCACGATTTTCTACATTTTAAATGATGTGATTGACTCCTCCTGTATGTTTAACCTGTTAAATTGCCTAAGTGGAATACAAACCAAAGGATTTCACAAGATTTGAGCAAGACAGAAGAGCCTCCAGAATGAGCCAGCATTTTTTAACCCTCAGAGAAATCAGCCACCAAGGCGATGCAAGAGCAGTCTGGTCTGACCTTACCTGCCGGCAGTTCTGGCATTGACAAACATAATCAGTTAAGTCAAAGACTTAAGCCTAAACAACAGCTACCTCCTTGGGAGCTAAGCAGACTTACCCAGAGATGAAACAAGTGGCTAGACTGAAGAAAAGAGGCAGATTTTTCCAGTGATTTGGAAATGCATGGACGTGTTTCATTGTTGTTTTTATCCTCATGTCTAAGTTTACAGTAAATTCAAGAGGATTCTGGGACAGAGAATTGCAAAGAATCTTCCAAGTCAGTGCTGCACCATTTCTATTCATTGAGACTGTCTGAACTAACTCCACTGAGGATGGCTGCATGAGAAGCAGATGAATGCTGAAGGAGATTCCCCAACACACAGGGGAACAGTGAGGAATGTGGGAGACATCACATGCCCTGGACAAGGAAAACCAGGCCAGAAGTTAATCAGGGCCCATGCCAATACTGCCACTTTAGTAACCCTGTCTCATGTCAAATGTAGGGTCCTCTGTTCCAGGCAAATAGATTTCTGAAAACTGATTAAACTTTGTTTCAAAGCCAATTGTGATTATTGACCTGCTGTGATTATAGCCCTACTAACTTTTCTTTTTTTTTTTTTTTTACTATGGCCAGTGAAGATCATTTGATTTTTGAGAGAGATCAATAGAAAGCTTAAGGCAGGAAGCAACTCTGTGCCACTTATCCACTTATCAAAACGATGCAGATCAGATTATTTCCAGCTTTTATTTTATCTGAACTGTGGTTCCCTATGCACTGTCACTGAAGGAAGTGTCAGTTATGTCAATAAGATAGATGAAAGCAAAAAACCCCAACAACCACAAAAAGCAACCCAAAACCACAAAAAGAGAGTCTGAACAGCAGCCTCAGTTTTGCATAACATGAGCTCCCAAATAATTTTTAATAAACAAATCTGCCCTTCCAAGTGCACACATGCCCACACACCTCCTCCATTTTCTGCCACATCTCAAAACCAAACCCAGGGTTCTCACCTGAAGTTGGTCTCTGCTTTTTCCCCCAATCCTCCCTGAACCTGGTGCAAGCTCTTGCTCCCAAGGGGTATTTCTTATCCTTCAGCACCCAAAGAACACTAAAAAAAAAATAATAAAAATTTTGAAAAGCAGCCCTGACACACTCGCATCAGGACCTGCTGTAAGGTTGTCCACAAAATTCAGATTCATCTACGTGGTGTGCAACAAGCCAATAATTACACACTTGTGAGAGACATAGATTATTTACTTATTTTGGCGTTGCAGAAGGCTGGGTGCTTGGTGGTATTCCACAAATCAAGCACAGCCCACTGGACCTTCCATGCCATTACTTATACACAAAAATGTTGTGTTAGTAACCTCCCAAGTATGACTGGTTAATAATTACCATACAAATTACATAATCTCACCTGACTCCTATGCATGCTCAGGGGAAGGGTCTTCACCTGGGCAGTGGTCTTTTTGACCGGGAGGTGCAATTTTTAATATTATAATGAAGGCAATTCAGCTATATCCAGATGTGTTCAAGAAGCATCTGGATCTGACATGGGATGATGGGGTTTTGTGGTTTAGGGGTTACAGTGATAGTGCTGAGTTAATGGGTGGACTGGATCATCTTAAAGGTCTCTTCCAACCTTGATGATTTTAGGATTCTATAGGACACATGGACCTTGAGTCTTTTTCCAAGGTGGCAATATATACATCAACACCTTGATTTATTTCCCCCACAGAGCTTCTTAGCTCCAGGATGTCCTTGACTAAGGGCACCATCTGGTTCTACTGACATACAATACCTTGTTTTACTTAATGTAAGACGGGAAATCCAGGTTGGGTATTAGAAAGAAATTCCTTACTGTGAGAGTGGTGAGGCACAGGAACAGGCTGCCCAGGGAAGTTGCCCATCCCCGGCAGCATTCAAGGCCAGGCTGGACGGAGCTCTGAGCAACGCGGTCCGGTGGAAGGTGTCCCTGGAACTTCATCATCTTTAAGGTCCATTCCAACCCCTTAACGTTCTACGGTTTTGTGATCCTTAGAGCTTGTTGGCCGCTATCTGTCCCACTGGTAAGTCTCCTACGCAAAGCTCAAACACGGGAGCACAGCACAAGCTCACTGCCACCCGCGGCGGGGCGGCCCTCGCCGCCATTGCCGTCATGGGCGCCCCGCCCTTGAGGCCGAACCGCGCGGGCGCCGCCCCGCCCGCCCCTCATGAGGGGCCGCGCTGCCGCCGCGTGTGGGACGAGTCCGACGCCGAGGCCATGGCGCGGCGCGGCGGCTCCAGCAGCGCCTTTCTGTGTTTCGTGCACGACCAGCTGCCCGAGCTGGAGCGGCACGGGCTGCCCGTGGCCCGTGTGGCGGATGCCGTCCCCTACTGCTCCCCGGCATGGGTGGTGAGGGCGGAATGTTGGCTGGAGGGTGGGCAGGCAGGCGGCTCGGCGCCATTTCATGTGGCCCCGCTAAGTGGCCTCAGGTGGCTGCGCCATTCTCCTCTCGGCGCGGGGGCAGCCCTGGTTCGTGTGCCCTGGGCGGGGCGGTGGCATCCTTGGCTGGCAGGAGTAGGTCCAGGAGGTCTCTTGTTCGTGGCTTGCCCTCGCTCGGAGGTCCTTCGCCTTGCTAGGTGTTTGATATCAAGGCTGACGGCGTTGTTAGGAAAAAAGCGACTGGAAGTGTATGAGTCAGTCTTGGCAGCCATCGATAATGTCCTTTGGAAATGGTTTGTGGGACTAGTAGCAGAAGGTGGTAGAAACCTTTCTGTAACAGTTAATTTTCCTTCAAGTCCCTGACAGAGGAAGAAAAGACAGTGTATGCAGAGAAGGCTCGGAAATGGAATAGCAAGAAACGCTCTCAGAAGACTACAGTAAAGAAGGTAAGTGCTGAGAATGGAACACCCTCAGTAAGAAGGAGGAGTAAATGGTGTTGGGCTGTGTGTGATCAGTTGCATAGGATGCTATTGAAGTTCCACCTGCTCTCCACAGTCTCCAGCCTCTGGAGTATATGGCTGCAGTAGTAGTTCATACCATAATGAAGGTTATGTAGATAATTGCTCTGGCTTGAATTGAAGGTAAAAATACTTTATGCCTCTTTAAACCAGCACAGCTTGTTCCTTTGGGCTCTTTTACCAAGTAAAAGGTAGTTCTCTAACATCCTAGTTTTAACAGTTTTTTGCAGTGCCTGACTTAGTTGTTGGTTTGTTTTGTTTTTTTTTTAATTTATAGTGTAAATTGGTGTTATGTCGTGTCATAAGTTCATGTTGCTTTTTGGGTGTCAGTGGTTTAGGTGGTTCTTGTCTGATGGCCGGAAAGCACATCTTAGAGGCAGCTCAGCTGATTTTTTGCTCTCGAGTAGCTGTGTGGTGAACCAGGTCAATGAATGTTGCGGCCTATGCACCAATAGAATAATTACACTGTGCCATTATTTTTAGGTTGGTTGGATATTGGAGAGAGTAGCCATACTATTGTGGAGGACAGTATAGAAGTAGGCAGTTGGGTTAAGCTGAGTGTGTATGGTTGTGGTTGGAAATGGTGCTAAAGAGATCATTTCTACTATTTACTGCTTTGAAGAGGTGTGTGTGTATCCCTTTTGTTTATTTGTTTCTGTCTGTTTTCCTCTTCCAGCACTTCCCTGAAGCAGAGTTAATTAAGAGTTTGAATTATAGGCGGTGTCAAAAAGCTTATTTTATTTCAGTCTTTCTTGGTAGTGTGGAAACTTGTGTGTCCAAGGAAAGAGCTTGACTGAGTAAATGGATAATACTGCATTTACTTCTTCATGCTGTATTACTAGATAATGACTGTGAACTATGAATTAATGGTGAGGATAAATTCCAGGACTTCAAAACACTTACATGGTGATAGAGGGAATGACAGAATGATTGTAGTTTGGAGTAACTAGTAAATATGGAGTACTTGAATTAGTCAATCTAGATTAGAAGGGAGATGGTAGGCAGTGTTTTCTGATTTGGGAGGGTGCCTGTTTGGGAAAAAGCTGTTTAAAATGTGATCATCGTTGTGTCACTTAGCAGGCTGAAAGGGATGTAATTAATGAAACTCCATTTTTATCTACCATAGAGAACGAAGTGAAATGACAGCTAAGTCATAAATGGAGGCTTCTGTATTTCCTTCCACAAGTTGTAGCATTTTAGAAGACTGATCAGGGACAGGAATAATGGCTTTACCAAAATAAAGATCACCATCCTTACTGCTTGTCAGTGGAAGTAGGGAAATGTGTCTAGATGAGATTATGTGATCTCAGTTTATTAATCACAGCCCTGTACCCAGACCACCACAGTTACTTTGTGTAGTGAAAGCTCATGTTCCTCTCTTGGAGGTGGCCAGAGTTTACTCAGATGGGTGTAATTCCTCATTTTGTTCTGGACAGCTCAAACTGATAACCAATTAACTTTGGCTAAGATGGTTATCTGCAATCAGTGTACCTGGGTGTGGATGTTATTCCCAATTTGGGTTTGAATGATCAGATTCTGTAAGCCTGCCAGGTTTCTTTTACCGTCCTATTAAAAGGTTATTGTTCGTGAATGGATTTTCAGAGCAATCCAATGACTTCCTTAAGGCTTTATCAGACTTTCATGAACCTGTTTCTTAGTCAAAGACAACTAACACATGTACCGGGTGCTTTTTTCATAAAACTTACAGAAAAAAGTTTTAAATTGCAGTTTGAAGAGTTCTTTACCTGTGACAAGTGGTTGAACCTAAAAAAATTTTTTTAAAATATATATTACCTTTTGTAAATTTAGCTGTAGTTCTTTAAAGTTGTAATGGGTTGACGAAGGTACTGTAGAGAAATCCTGCCTTCCTGGCCTACAAGTATACAGGCACTTTTCTGTATAAACTGTTTCACTTAACCACAGCTGTGAGTGGATGTTGCATTTTCCTCTGATACAAGGAGCTGAAGGACTCTATTTGGGCCGAGAAGACTCTTCTGTTGTTGTGAGGTTTTTTTAACTTTCTCATCTTTTCCAGACGTGTAATCTGCCTGATCCAGTTCCTGCCCCTCTGACCACAAAGATGCCCGGTGTTGCTCCTTTGCCAGATGCCTGTTCTCTGTCTTGGAAGAATGATCAGGGTATGGTGATCTTAAAGCAGTTGATCCTGGTAGATGAGAGGTTGCCCTTTGAGGATGTTCTCAGTGGTACCTATACAAAGAGTGTTTACATTTTGCTAAAAGCCATCTGTGTCAGCTGTTTGTTTTATGCTACTGGGCTACTGCTGTAAAAGGTAGAGGGAAGGCAGCACAAGTACCCTTCCCCCCCAAGCTCCAAGAATTCTATCCTCCGTTTTTTAGCCCCGTGGGAGTATAGCCAGTAACAGTTTCTTAACGGTTATTTCAAGGTTTTTAAGGAAAAGGTAGTTCTTCAAGCCCTACATTTTTGATTTGACAAGGCCTAATCCAAGTTCAGCATAAAAGAATACTTGTACCAGTTTCAAAGGGTGAGGAATTGTTAAGTATCAAAGTTCAAAATTTGTATGGTAGAGATATTAAATAAAACAAGGGCCTGGCCTCACTGGGAGAATAAAAGAGGGAATATGCACTGTCAGTGCCTTTTTAACATCCTGACTTTCTTCTGTATTGAAAGAATTCTCAAAAACTAGACCTTTCTTACCTGTACCCTGTCTTCAAATGGATGTTCTAATTAGAGTTGAGTAGTTAACACATTTGTAATCTTCTACCCAATGAATATTATGTTATTCTGAAAAATGATAAAAGGTAGTGCTTACAAGGTAAGTCAGGAAGCCAATTCATACAAGCTGTATCTGCTGCGTGGTTAAGTCTCAGCTCCAGTGTTTTACCTCAGTCTCTTGAACTGTTTTCATGTTGTCATGGTTATGGGGGAAGGAGAAACAGTAGTTCCATAAAAAGTGAAGTACTTATTAGTGCCCTCTGTGCCAGGGGTCACGCTCCCCTGTCATTGTGATGTGCATTTGACTGGGTTGATCATGCTGGCTTGAGTTGACACAATTGATCTTTCAGCTGAATGAGAGGCATAATGATAAAGGATAATTGAGATTCATTTCATGATGCTGCTCTTAATATTTCTCAGTTCAAGTTCTGTATGGTTCCCTGTAGCTGTATCCATTTTTTCATAAGGTAGGAGAGGTGTCTTTCCTGTGACACCACAGCTTATACAGTTTAAGACCCACATAAGGGAGCATGACCATTCCAGCTTAGGGCAACTGGTGTTGACTGTCCTACAGTTTGGCAGACAAAATTATTTACATGTACAGACAGTTACACATCTCTATTATTTGGTAGAGCAAGTAGGATTTTTTTGGTGAGGGGCAGAAGTTTAGAGTAAGGACAAAATAGCTACATTAGATTTCAGTGAGAACATTGTGGCAGTCATGAAGAGAAGGATTAAGGTGTATTGTAAAACATTTTTCATAGTTGGATACTTTTTAAATTAGTAAATGATGAATCTGTTTCTTAATATTTGTGTTGGGTATTCTTGCCGCTTTCTTTGGGAGCTCTTTTGGTGGAGGAGAAGCAATACTTTTAATTAACTTCTCATCTTCTTGCTCCACAAGAATGCTACCAGCTCATTTAAGTGGTGTGAGCTACCAAACTGAGCTTGTGAGGCTGTTTTGGAGCTACTGATTTGGTTTTTTCCTAACCTTATTTTCTGAAAGGGCAAAGAGACATATCCTTAAAAGGAATAATAGTTCATGTTGGATTCCAGGCCTCTTAATGTCTTACAGGTTTGGAGGTTGGCTTTTTCTTGTAGTTGCTTTTATTTATTGGGTTTCTTGCCTGATCTCTACACACAGCAGCGTCTCTGGAAGGTGTTATTAGCATTACCAATGTGCCTGACTTATCCATAAGTGTTCTTATCTCGTCCTCTTGGATACAGAGAAAGAGCCGTGTGTTTTGTGTGGTTGTTACCCTTCTTCACCCAGTCGTAGGAGAAAGTTCACCAAAGCTTTCCGTGGATGAGGTGAGACGTGCATGGTATCTGTAACCTCTGGTAGCCTGTCTGAAGGTGGTTTTGTTCTTTTTCTTTCAGATGTGATTGCAGACATCTTCTACTTCCTGGACATTTACAGCTATGGGAAGCTGCCGCCCCAGTGCGAGCAGCGCTTCCTTCCCTGTGAGATTGGGTGTGTCAAGTACTCCCTACAGGATGGAATCATGGCTGATTTCCACCACTTCATAGATCCAGGTGAGTTCCAAGAAAGTCAGAGAAGTTCTGGGGTGAGGGGGAGGCTTTCTGGTGTCACTGCTGTGCAGATTAAACTTGTGGTATTAAGACAAATTTATTTATTTGACCATAAGTGGTCAGACTTCTTGAAATACCAGAGCCGTGTTGATTGTTTTTGAAGAAAATTGGCGTCAGAACTGCATGTAACTTCAAAGAATGTAGGGTAAATCCAGGAGGACCTTCACGTGTTTGTGTTTTATATTTTACGTCAGTGACTCTTTCTCTTGGTTGGACCTAAACACACTATATGATGCACTTCATTTTTTTAAATGCATATAACTGAAAATAACTTCTCCAAAAATAGTTGTGGCACTTTTACAAGGCCACAAGGGAAGATGAAGCTGTTCCTTTCTGTGTATGAAGCTGTGGTGTGGAGTTGAGAGTTAAGGATCTGTTGGTGGTGGTGTTGGATGATGATTGTACCTTTTCCTTTTTTTTGCAGAAGTACCACCACGTGGTTTTCGGTACCACTGCCAGGCTGCTGGTGAGTATTAATGGAGAAAAGAATGGTATGCAAAGGTGTGCAGGTTTAGACCCAGCTTATCTGATCTCTGTCCAGTTTTGTAAGTCTTGATAGTCCTTGTGTGTATCTTCAGCATGAAGTGCTAATTAATAACTGGGTAACTCAAAAATGCTGCTTTATAGTTAAGAGTTACGTTTAGCAGCTTGACATACATTAACAAAATTAAAATATCTACACCATTGCTGTGTCTGGCTTGGCCTGCCTGTTTCCTTTGTGACTCTCAGTAATGTTTATAGACTCCAGTTTGTTCCTATTAGGACACTTCCTCTCGTTGTGTAGAGGGAACAAACTTGACCCGTGTTTTCCTATGTGTAATACTTGGATAATGGCCTTTTCAAAGGGGTAAGAGTTTGAGTGTTTGCTCTCAGCCCAGACCTGCTGACAGAAGCAAGGTTTTGGTAGCTTAATCACAGGCACTGTCTGTGGAGAAATGGAGTGAGTGTGTTTGTGTTCATACATACATGTATACAGAAAGATTGAAAAGGAGGAGGGAACTGTATCTCTTAAGGAAATTGGACTTCTCATAACTTTGTGGTTTTTTGTTGGGTTTTTTTCCTGTCCCCCTTCCCCCCTCCATTAGGTGATGAAACTCATAAGATCCCTTTATCTGGATTTCACCTTCCTCGTTCTTGTTACGCAGTTGTCCTGCGGGGACTTCTTGAGTTTGCCCAGCCAGCCAGAGGTGCTCAGCCTCGCTTCTTCTGCAGGGTATGGTCAAGGTCAAAGCTCAGCTTCTGCTTCTTCTCCTGTTGGATGACTAAGGAGATATTTCACCCTAAAACCTAATCAGTGTGCATATAAGTGGGAAAAGACACTTTCCAAAGTGTCCCAGTTCCATGCAGGAAGAAATGGCCTCTAGAAGCCAACCTTTTTATAAAGCAGAGACCTAATTTTTCTGCCTTCTTATTTTCAGCCTGCACTTCTGGCTCTCATCTACTGATGAACAGGGTCTATTGTTCTCTGACATTGTTATGACTTTAGTTAAGGGCTCCTAAGATTTGACTTAAATTGGTAGTGCTCAATAATAGTCATAAATCCTGCTTTTTTGAAGGGATTTTTTTTTTACGTTTTCGTGACTCTTTTCCCCATGAGAATAACATGTGTCTTAAATTTTTGCTCAAGTTGCATTTTCCAGGGAACAGAACAAAATGTTAGGATTCAGAGATGTTGAAGTTTCATAACAGGTATATTACGTTTCAATTCAATTCAAACCTAATCTTAATCCTTTAAAAGGTAGGGAGGGACAAGATCTTAGGCTCCATCTATAACTATAGGGCTCTGAAGAAATATGCATGAAATTTGGTTCCTCTTCGAGATAGTTGTCAGGGAGATTACATTCAGTCCCAGAAACAATTGTGGTTTGGAGGTGACTTTCTCAGACTGTGTCAGAAGTCATGGCAGTGTCAGAATTATATACTGTGCTCCTTTGAGATGACAGAAATTTTCTTTCCTCCAGTTTAATGACAGGTTCCGGATTAACTGGTGTCTTGGTCGAATGGCCAGCCTGACAGGTAGGAAATAGATAATTTTTGTCCTTCCTTTTCCCCTCCTCCCCCCAGAAATAAGGGGTGTGTAATCATGGGCAGCTGTATTTGTCAGAAAAGCATGCCTCAAAGTTTTCATAAAAGCTGGTGCTGATAGCTAGAACTGTTTTGCATGCTCCTTCCTTTCTCCCACCGCTTTTTAGGAAGCCAGGTTTTATTAAAACCACTGGTGGAATAACTTTGAGCTTTGATGCTATGATAAGAGGCTGGGCAGTGAACAGGGACTGACTGAGAAATGAGCTGAGCAGGATATTCACTGACTCCTGTTCTCCTGGCCTGGATTTTCACTGGACTGTAGGCATTAAGAGCAGTTGGGAGCTTTTTGCTGTGGAAGACCTGATTACAAAACTGTATCAGAAGAAATACCAAAAGGAGCCATCCAAGATCTGGGTATATAGAAAGCTGGATGTCTGCCTGTGGGATTTCTCCAGTAATACCAGGTATGTTGGGTGGTTCTTTGTGTAAATGTGCCTGCTTTCAGATTCTTCTGTGCTTGTACAGAAAGTGGTGTTTGCTTGCAGTGTTGCAGGAGCATATTGCGTGATTTTGCAGTTAATTTAGAAGTGGACTCTAATGTTTCCTCTGCTACTGATTTAAGAACCAATAATTTGATCTTAAATTTCAGTAGATTAATAAAACATATAAATTATTCTTGGAAGTCTGCTTGGAATATGGATTTTAAGACCCATTGGGTAACTTTGTCTTTTTATAGTCAGGCAGTTTGTTGTTTTTCATGAGTATCTTCACACTAGAGGAGGACCGTAAGGAGAATGGAAAATCTGCTTTAAAACACACATTTGGAAAGGAAAGTGAGGATGTTTATGCTATGAGGAACTATTTCACATTAATGGGAAACTTGAAATGGTTCAAATGGTTTAAATTCCACTTGCCTCTTAGGGTTCTCTTTTCTCCCTGCCGCCTACCTCAGTATGAAGCAGGTTGCCTGATAAGCAGATCTTTAAACTGCATAAACTACTTAGGGCAAAGCTATTGAACTCTGTGAAATTTTAAAGGTACTACGTGGTCACTACAAAAAAAAAATACCATCTTTAATATTTGTTCCTGTTCACCTGACCAGACCAACTGTTCTTGTTGATTAACAATATTAACATAGGTGGTTCTGAAATAAGCCTGAACTTCATTTCATGTAGGTGCAAATGGCATGAGGAGAATGATATCATCTGCTGTGCTCTGGCATCCTGTAAGAAAGTCAGGTGAGCATTGCTGAGGAGTTGTCTCCAGCATGATGGCTTTTATTTTGTTAGCATTGCAGTGTTGAGAAAAGTGTTAATTACTTTAGAATTCACTCTTTATCTTCAGAAGTATTCTCAGTATACTCTAGGATATCTCTCCTTTGAAAACTTTCATACTGCCTGACATATAATGTATACATACACATAAGGTTCTGTGATCTTTTTGGTGGGGAGAAAGGAAAAGTAAATAGTTGGGAAACGAGGAAATGCCATTTATGATCTCAGTTGACAGCAGTAGTAGCACTTAGAGAGACAATAATAAATAGTCTTTCATTCAAAAAACTTGTCACGGTCTGCCATGCCCTGAAAAAAAAGTTGCTTTTCACACTTCTAAGTGATGCATTTGATAATGTGGGGAAGCATTTTGTTTTTATTTCATGTGTAGTTGTAGAACAGACTGGTTGGCTTGGAAGGATGCAAGGGTGCTGCCATAAAGTCCTTCTGCCCTCTGGCATCTGCTCTGTGCATCTCAGGCCCTGGTTGGTTTTGTTTGCCAGTTGAAGAATATAAAATGCTGTGTTGTTAAACATCAGCATTACACCTCTCTTAGCCAAACTTTTCTTGTTTTCCTTTTTTTCCTTGGTCAAGTTACTGCATCAGTAAATCTTTTACTAGTGTGTATGGAGTCCCACTAACAGCAGCTCACCTCCCTCTGCAAGACTCTGATTGTGGTCAAAGCACATATACAAGGATTGTGAAACTGGATGCTGGGCATATCCAGGTCAGATTCTTTCAGCTGATACCCTGATTTATTTCCAGTTGCCAATTTCAGGTGAGCTGTTTTGTCTTTGGATGCTGTCGTTTGTGACATGTGTTGGGCAGACGGATGAACTTGCAGGGTTTTGACCATAATTCTTAGGTTTGATGGATAGTGGTGTATATTTCATATTAGCGGACACATATACATTATTTTGAATGTTTATTTTTTCATACAGAAAACAAAAGCTGAGACTTCTGGATGTGACAAACCTTTGGGTTCTCCAGGACAGGATCAAGAGTTCGTACCTTCTAATTGTGAGTTTGAAACATTCACATTTTTTAAGAGGAAAGAGATCTTTAAGCTTAATCCAATTGCTTTTTCAAATTTCTGGCCTTAAATGTTGCCTGTAAGTGGTACACAGCTGTGCCTGAGCTGTGCTTATTCTTGTGTATGGATTTCACTGAATTTCTGAAGACCCAAGCATGAAGAGCTGCCTTTTTCTTACTGGACAGAATCTCAGGATCAAAAAAGTCTCTTGAAATCTAGTTTTTCTTATAAACGTTGCTCTGGCTTTATGTAGCAGAAAAGGGGGGCGTAAACCAGATTCTCATATGCCCAGGTGTTTTGAGGCAGGACCATGTTTAAAATACTCTCCTTGCTCTTAAATCATTTAATGTAGTGGCTCAGCTGGTCCTCGTTGCAAGTGTTCTGTCACAACTCAGTTATAAAGACTGCTCTTGTAAAGTCTCTTTTTGCAGACAAGATTTTTTTCGCTAGGAGGCCTCTGAGCTCAGTTCTCTGGGCAGTTCATGGCTAACCTTCAGAGGAACAGAATCAGGTTTACGGGATAAGTAACTAAGAATTCTTAGTTTGCAGCTTGATTTCTTGTGTACAGATTGATGCTGAATTAAACTCTGTTCCACCTGGAAAGCATGATCTTTTGGTCTTGGTGTTTGTGGAGGACATGATCTGCCTGACTTTTTGTATCAGAGCTGTTGAATAGGTTCAGCTCCACAGCATATGCAGAACAATGCCATTAATTTATACAAGCTTTAAAGGCTGATTTGATGTGCAAACTGTATTTAATTTAATAGGTGATTCTCCATGTGGTGTGAAGACCTCCCCTTGTGGAACAAGTGTTGTACAAGGAAGAGGAGTTATTCGATTGCTGAGAAGTGCGTCTGATCTATCAAAGTCTTTCAGTAATTGAAAATCTCTTTCACATCCAGGACAGCTGTAAATCCTAATTTTCTTTGTTTCCCTAACATAACTAGTAGTTTCTCCAGACTTCAGTTTTTCATCTTCTGTGCAAACCTTGACAGTTCAAGTTCTTATTAGAATGATAAAACTATTGACTGGATTAAAAGAAGATAAAAAATCTTGTTCATTATCTACAGGAAGACTTACTTTGAAGGGACCTGACAGTCACATCTCTAAAAATGCTTGCTGTACCAGTTGTATTTCTTAATGAATGGAGTGCAAATTCAAGATTGATTTATCAATAGAATTGAATTAGAAGAATTCTTTAGTGACCAGTGTGACTTTAGACAACTTAGACTTTTTGTTTTATTCCTTTTTTAATAACTTTCCTCCTATCTCCTGCATGTGGAAGATAGAATTTCAGTGTGTAACCATCTTGCTTCAAAAACTGATGCAGGGTGGGGGGAAGCATTGAAGGTGTGAAGGGCTGCCCTAGGGGAATTAATTAAAGGTCAGTAGTCCTAAAGGTTTGCTGTAATGTATTAGTTGTAGCCATGAAGAATTTGAGTGGTCTTTCAAGGCAGAAAAGCAGACTTAATATAGAATGTCTTGAAAGAAACACTGTGGCAAATTTATCCATATGTTAATGTTCTTAGAGGCACAGGCTGTATTATATACATCAGGAGCAAGTACAGCATAGATTTTTTTTTTAATTTGCATCAGTTTTCTTTTTAAGAAATGCATGTCCCTCAAACTTAGAGACTGAAGAGAAGTGTAGGTGCTATGAGGTTGGTTTTTTTTTTTTGGAGGGAATATCAAATTCAATGGGGGTACATAAAAAAAGCGGGAGACTGTCTGACATTTTCTAGGGAAATTAGATGTTCCTTTTGATGGAGGTGGTGCTTGGACTAGGCCCCAAAAAGTTGTCGGTCTGAGCCTTGTGCTTAGTCCATGTGTCTCCTAAGCAAGTGATGCTGAGAAATAAGAGCTTATTTTGTTAAGCTGTTCCTAGATTTTGTGCCAACAGATGTCCAGTTTTGAAATACTATTTCCATAGCAACAAACTGTGTGAAGATTTCATTCCTTGTAGGTACTGAAACTCAAGATGAGGTGGTTCATTCCCTTGAATAAGGAAAAAACCCAACAAAACAAATGCAAGCAAAACCCAAAATGCAGCCAAAATAAGAGATTTATTTGAGCATGCTGATCAGTGTGTCAGAAAAGGCCATTGCTGGTTTAGTTGGAAACCTGTTACAGTTGCTGTAAGGCCAGTTGAGCCCTTTTTTCTAGTATTTTAGCATCACTGAAGCATTTCTATTCTTAACCTAATTGTTCACTTCTATCTCTGAATTTCCTCAGTTGATTTTCTATTTCCTTCCTTGGGGGCTGCTGTTCTACCTGCTAATTTTCATTGAGTAAGGGACGATAAAGCTCCGAGGCTGAAATTTACCAATGAAGCACCCCGGGAATGTTGTAACAGACTGAGAGTGTCTGTCAAGTAGTGCTGAAGGCTTTTCTGCATTTGTATGGAGTTTCAAGTTCCTTAACTGACAGCCATTGCTGCATTGACATTTCATAACATACAGAACTGTTGTCTTTGAATTATTTTCAGACTTCAGTGTTGCAATAAAAGTTTGAGTTCTTATGTAGGAGAGAATTCATTAAAAATTATTATTAAAATACTTACTCAGCATTAATTTCACAGATCTAAGAACATTATTACTAAGCTTAATGTAATATGTATCAAGACTGAGATAAAGAATCTGAGCAGAAGTGGGAAAATGCCGTTAGGATTCCATGGTGTATCTGTACCTTATCACCTGTACATTAAAATAGCACATAAGCTGTAGAAGATCTAATTATATGCTGTAGGCAGTGGGCTGTTAACTGGGGCAGTAACTGTTTTAGTGTAACAACCAGCAACTCTAGTGGGGTTTTTCTGTAGTGAAAATCATAAGATCTGTGTGGTTGGAATGAGTACACCAACTTAAAGCAGCCCATTTCATACTGTTGTTCTGCATTTATTGAGGGGGAACCCTAACAGCTGTTGAAGCATGACTGAAAATTCTTTCATTTCGGAGGTCTGTGTCCCTGGCTGTTTTGCAATTTGCGACTCTGTTTGATTTCTGGAAAAATAAATTCTGAAACAACAAATTCTGAAAAAACAAGCACAATAAAGTAATGCTTCTCTCCTTTAAGGAAAGGAAAGATGAGGGATTGCAACCTTAGCCCACTTCCTAAGTGCCAGGAGTAGTACTGCTAAGGCACAAACTATGTCAAAATTGGGACAAAATTCTCAAGGAGACAGAAAACCAAGACAGGGCAGAATGGCTCTTGAGCAGAGTGGGAGATCGAAACGTGTACCTTCCATGGGGTAAAAAGGAATGGTGATGATACTTTCTGCATGTGGGTGTTTGGTACCACATGTGCAGAACTGGCTAAAGAGTTGTTTTTGTAAAGGAGACATTTGATAGATTCTATCAGACCTGACTTTCTGCCCTCCTCTTGGTGTAGCTGACTCACTCCCGTGACAGGAAAGGGTTAAAATCATCCTGGTTTAACACACACACTGCAAAGTTATTAGGTGTTTGTGCCCTTGTTATAATAGTAGACAAATGGTTGAATTGTGCATTGCTACTCTAAAGGTTTTGGCCAGAACAGTTGTCTGAGGGTCATGAAAACAGTGACTATAGTGACAGTTTTGCTGATCTAGTCTACATCAGGATATTGACCTGTGATCATATCCTTTTACATTCTACTTGGAGTATGTAACTGACACTGAAAAATAAAGCGTGTTAACATAGATAATAGCAGTTGCTGCTACTTTTAATTTAACTGTTACACATTGCTGGCTTGTCCACCTTCTCCTTTCAGTAAACTGCAGGAATCAGGGATGTGGCAGAAGGTCCTGTTGAGCGCTGTCTCTGCTCCAGCATTCTCTTACATGCACACATCTATACTATAGATACAACACAACCTGGTTCTGACATCTTTAATTTGAATTTTGCTTTGGAAGGCTGATCTTACCAGTAAAAACTGAGGTGAAGGTGACCTTAGCCTTGTCCTTTATGACCAGCTGCCCCTGTCCCACTCAGATGCACCCACAGAAATCCTCCTTCTTGCCTTCCATGTGCTTCACCAGATGGAGCTTTGGATGGGCTTTGGCTTTCCTGTCCCCACATCTGCACACACACACACAGCACCTCTGTGTTTCTCCCCAGTCCCTGCTGCTGTGTCCTGTGTAGTTCCTTTGTGTGGGCGAGTTTTGTCAGGAGCTCTTCGGTCAACCTCTGCTTGTTTTGCTGTTTATCTTGGAGGTGATACTTGAAAAATCAACAGGCTTTCCTGGACCTCTTTCCAGCACCATGTGCCACAGGAGCGTTCCAAGCAGAACAAGGCCAGCCTGCTCTCCTGGGGTCCAGGGCTGTAGTGCTGCTTCTTGCTGTTTTCTTCCCTCTTTGGATCCCAGACTCCACTATCTCATGGTGACTGAAGCTACATTCGCCCCCTGGCCGTCACGTCCCTGACTGGTTATTTCTTATCCATAAGGATGAGATCCAGCAGGGAACACCTCTGCTCCTTGGCTTCTCAGTCGCTTCTGTCAGGAGTGTCAGGCTCCTCACAGGTGTCTGAAGATGGCCTTGAGAGCTTCCTCCTGGCAGAGCTGTCTGCAGCAGACATCCCCTGGAATGTCACCCACATTGGCCAACCCAAGAGCTCCCAACTGGCTCATTGTTCCTGGGTGGAGCTCTGCATTCCAGCTGCTCTCTCACATGGAGAGCAGCTCTCCCTCCTCACCTCCCAAGTGTGAGAAAAGAAGCTGGACAGTGAGTGATGTGTGGGAAGGGAAGCCACGTTATCTCTTGACTCCTGATGCCTGTGCCGGTTCTGGGATCTGCATTATAACTATGATGTTTTTAGAGAGTGTTTGCTGTGTCTAAGGTAAGATAAATCTTTGTTGCATCCTTGGCAATGTATTACTCATCCAATCCTAAAAGATACAAACAAGGCAGTAATGTGGTGGGGATTTTCTGTGTGGAGGGTCTGTCAGGTGTCAGGCATTGCACTGTGCTGTGGGGGTGTGTGTCAGGCTGGAGGAAGCAGCGCTGTGATCCTGGATCAAAAAGCAACAGCTGATACTCATTCCCTGGGGTGTGTCCTGTGCCACCTGCCTAGCGTATGGTCCACGCTGAGTCATTCCCAGCTAGGGAACTTGCTGCCATTTCAGGGATTCTGGGTCTTGAGTAGTCACAGTCAAGTGGTGGTGTGCTGAAGGTCAGATTCTTCTGAATAAGTGCTTGTTTTGGGTGAATGAAAACCTCTATTCTAGGCAACCCTGTCTCGAATTTCTTGTAAAATACATGTATTTTTCTATTCCCGATACCTTAAAAAAAACTTGCATATTTATCACAGAGGGACTGTGCTTTTGGACCTGTTAGCTGAATTTAAAAGTGCTAACCCTTTCTGCTAGCAAGGGTTTCATACTTTGCCCAAAAGTGAAGTTACTCAAGTATATGTGTGAAACCGGGATTATTTTCTGGTTGATAGATAGAAGTAACTGCAGCTGACTGCAAAGGCTTTAACAACATCATTCCTTCTGGAAGAGTAAATGTACCATGGCTGAGCAGGAGAAAAACAAGTTTGTTATTTGGTTTCTGCCCTCCTGATGACTTCTGCAGGATTATCATCCCTCACTGTCACCCTAGAATGGCCAGCCAATAAATTTTATTGCAATGATTTAGTAAAATGAAGAAATTGGCAAACACTTCTATTAATCTAACCCTGTATTATCTCTGTTCCCTCACTTTTCTGTGGTTCTGTCTTAGAGGCTCCCATAAACTTCTGTAACTGTCATTTCCAAATAATACCCTTCAATACCTGGTGAACAGGTGAAACACAGCAGAAGTTACAAATTCCCTTATGCTGGGCTGTAATAAAATTAGTAGTAGCTGCAACACATCCAGAATTAATCTTGGAGGTTTGATCATTGTACTGTGAACTTCATCAGCCGGAACACTGCCTCGGTGTCTTTCCTGGAACAGATGATGCAAATAAACAGAAAAGGACTGCAGTTGCTCTAGCAACAAGGATGGTGAGATAATTAACTCTTGTCTTTCTGACGAGTTGTGAATTTTGCGCTGTTCTGAATCTTGAAGTGGGCTGTGGGAGCACCAGCTTTTGTGTGTAACACTGGCAATACTTCCCAAGATCCTGAGAAGAGTGGGGAAGGCAGTGAGAGCGGATCTTGGGGGCTGTGTGGGAAATGGGGAGGAGTGGAATCCCTGGGGGCAGCTCTGTAGGGTAGAGTTCATTAAGGTTGGCAGTTCATTAAGGTTGGCAGTTCGTTAAGGACAGTGTCTCCCAACACAAGAGAAGTCCAGGAATGCAGAGAGATTGATGGGGGAGATTCTCTTGCTTTCACAGGGATCTTGTGGCTGCATCCTAGTCCTAGTGCAGTGTGAAGGAGGTTGAAACAGGTGTGGGCTACAAAGGAAGAATCCATAAACACTGGCCAGGACTGTAGGGATTTTGTTGGGAAAGCCAAAGCTCGTCTGGGGTTGATGCTTGCAAGGGATCAGGGTCACCAAGAGAAGCTTTTATGACTTTGTTAGCGGTAAAAGAGTCAACAAGAGAAAAGTGGTCCCGGTGCTGGATGGGGCGAGTGACTTAGTAACGTGCCTGGAGTAGTGCAGGGGAGGCTGAGATGCTCAGTACCTGCTCTGTTTCAGTCTGAGAAGGTGTCTTAAATTTGTACTCAGGGAGGGTTCAGGGAGAACAGCAGCAGTAGGAGCTCCAGACCCATGCAGGTCCCTAGAGCCAGCTGGGCTGCATCCCAGGATGCTGAGGAAGCTCACTGACACCTTTTTAAGGCTGTTCTCTCCCCTTTGGAAGGTCACAGAGAGCACAGGAAATCCACAGCAATGGGAAGTAAAAACTGCACCCATCTGTCTAGGAAAGCCTGGGCTGCTCAGTTACATTGCACTCCTTGGAAAAATCATGGAGCAAGCCCTCTTGGAATGTGTTCTTGGGTACTTGAAGGAGAAGTGGGGAACTGGAAAGAGTCAGCATAGATTTGCCAATGCTAAATCGTGCCTGACAAGCTGTTTGCTTTCTGTGATAGGTTTGCGAATAAAGAAAGCTGAACATAACTGAACAGATGTTTACTGTTTGCTATGTAAAGGATAAAGTAGGAATTTTCTTTTCTGCCTGGTCATACGTTCTGTCCCTCCTTCCTCCCTTTTGAGGGACGTGGGTGCTGAAGTTGGGTATACATAAACTCTTTAGGATTAGTTAAGTATCACTAGCCTAATTTATCTTCCCTCCAAATACATTACTGCTGGTTTAATTTTGCATAAGGTTGTGGCTATACTGCACATAACTCTTGGAGTTACTTCTGCTTCAAAAGACATACAGGATAGGCAAGTAATTAATTCAGTCACAGGAAAACCCTGGAATAAGGTATGAGTTTGAATAGGTGTATTTGTGTATTTCTGGCTGATGGAGTTGAACAAATTGGTTGAGGAAAAACACAAAGCATTCTGATAAATGCACTACTTCCGAGGTATTTTAAAAAAGGTAACAAGTGATAAGCAGCTGAATTATCTCAGCCATATCTCCATGTGCTATCACTTAGTTTATTTCTCAGTGTAGCACTAAGCTTAGCATTGCAAAACCTCAAGTAGTTCTGTTTTAAAGGTTGTCGAGTTGAACTCTCTTGCTTCTCCTCTGCTAGTTCTTATGGAATCTGCTTACAGAGAGTTGGAGTTTTGGGGGTCATTATGTAAACTCTTCTGTATTTTGTGGCTGGTTTCTTCAGTCACTTCAGTGCAGGCCTCCTAATCTGCATTTTCCTTCATGCCTTAACTGACCACTGTGCAAGTGTTACCTGAAGACTTCAGCTGACAAACAGCAATTAAGCCTCACATATCCTAAAAGTGGAGAGTGTGGGACAGGTAGCACAGTGTTAAAATGGTTTAGTGGCCACAGCCAGTTTCTGGCTATATTCTGGCATTATTCTGCTGATTATTTTCAAGTCCTTTTGCTGGACTTTCCAGTTAAGATCTTTGAGAATCCACACAGTTATCCCTCAGCAGAAGCCCTCTTCAGCCGCAGGGTTTTGGTGAAGGAAACAGGTTGTGCTGACTAATGTCTGTAACATTTATAAAAGAAATAGCTTTTGTTTCACAGTAGAAATGTGTTACAATGGTAATTAGACAATTCACATTACACTTGCTTGTTACAAAGAGAATAGAATGCATACCAGCTCTGCTTCTGAGCTATGCACCTTATTTTATATCTGCCTTCAGCTTCTCTGTGCAATGTTCTTTTTTAGCCATCCATTTTTGCAGTGTTTTGTCATGCATCATGAGAAAAGGTCCTTAGGATGTCTTGCCTTTCAGGCTGTCCATTGCCAGAGAGATTTGGATTTGTGTGTTCTTTGTAAAGAACTCCTGTTGTTGGTCTTTGCAGTTGTTATTACTACAAATGAGTAATTGTATTTTAAGTATTATGCAAAACAAAGGCAGCCAGAAAGCAAGCCAGAATTACAGTTCTGGTAGGGTGATTTTCATAGTTTGAAATCCAGAAAATGCTGGTCATGTGTAGGAGGATTGCTGGTTCTTCTTTGAAGTTAAATTTTAGATCTTTATTACAGTAACTCTTCGGGGGTAAAGGGTATGTGGGAGGCACTGCTGTAAGTTTCTGAAACTCCCAAAGTAGAAGATGCAATAAGGAGTTTTGAAAGGATAAATATTTTACTGCAAAGAAGGCAACCAACCCTAAAAGAGCTGTTAATTAGCTTTAATACCCATTGATAGTCCTTGGGGATGGACAGTCCATTCTCTTCCAAAGATACCAGATCTCTCCACATTTACGCCCATCTTGTACATAGAGTGCTTCTGATTAAATTGCTGCAGTTTTGAATAAAAATGGATTTTTCCTTCTTCCTTCCCCTTTCCTCTGCCTTTTTTTTTCAAATTAGAGATGCACTTGCCATGTACATGCTCTCACACTGTCATTTTTTCAGAAGCAGCAGCAGCAATGGACTATTTCTGACTTGCCCATGCACCAATCAGGAGGAAAGAATAATGTAATGAAAATTAGGAACTCTGGGAGCTGGAACTCAGAAATTCAGGAGTCTGACAGTAAATAGGCTGTTAGACTTTTTCTAGTTCTTATCAGCTGCCCATCTAAGTTCTTACCTTCTCTGTGACTTCAGTATGCACTGCTGTTCCAAACAGGAGACTCACTGGTCATCTATGAATTTTCTCCATATCTTTATTTGTATGTGCACGTATAATATATACAAAGAAAACACTTAATAAAATGTCTTTAAAAGTCATCTTGCTTCAACTTCCATGAAAAACGTTTCTGTGTTGGACATTTGTGAAAGCTGTGACATTTGCATGACACAGTGAACAAAATCACCCTTCCTTGATGAATTGCAGCTGGTGACCTTGAAACCTTTTGTGGATCTGGGGATACATCAGCAACTCTGTTCCTCTGTTCTCCAAATAGACCTGACTGGTTTCTTTTTTCAGAAAGTGGGAAGTCTGGAAGACTGGTTATTTTTGGATGACTGGGTGCAGCAGTGCTCCACGTGCATTTTTCTGCTATGAGAGTGTGTTAGTGCTCCCTGTACTTCAAGCACTTCTTTCCAGGGAAGCAAGAATGTTCTCTCCCAGAACTTGAAGGCAGAGCCTTTGGCTTTCATTTTATAATTCAACTTCTTGCAGTAAGAAAGAGGGATTGATTTATTTTCTACAGTGATGTCTGTGCCTCAGCAGATCCTGGAGATGGCAGTGGCTTCTTCATTCATGCATTTTCCACATCCTCCCCTGTGCTCTCATGCCTCTCATGTCTTGTTGGCATCTGCCTGGAGGGTTCATTTCTGTCTTCTTGCACCCTAAAACATTGTTCAGGAGTAGACATGTTAATCAAAAGCAGCCAGAAACCTCACTGAAGAGACTTTGTGTTAGAATGGTTTTACACTGCTCTAAGCTGATCTGGAACTGCACCAAACTGAAGTCCATAAATTCAGTCTTGCTGGTGATGCAAGATGTGTATGAGCTGCTTGTTTTTTTCATAGCATGTGTGCTAATTCAGATCCAAGAATTGAATACTTTGGTTCTACCCCAGAGACACAAAGTTGTCTGGGACTCCTGGGCATGTCCCATGAGGAGAGATGGGAGCCACTGGGGTAGACACCGAAAGGAGAAAGCAGTGCACACTTTCCCAGATTTCTCTTTTCCCCCCTGCTTTCCACTCCATCTGTTGATGCTGAAGGGAAGAGGAGAACCCTTCATCTGTTCCATTCACTCGTGCAGAGAGAGGTACTCACGTCATCTCGTAGTCAGTGTCCTTGCTTGCCCGGCAGCAGCAGCAATAGGCAATGATCCCAATCACCACAATGGCAGCAATAACTCCCCCAATGATGCCAGCGTACAGAGCTATGTTCATGGATGCTGCAGGGGAAGGGAAGAATTAGCAGGAAAAATGATGTCAAATAGGATCAGCACAATCACTGGACTTCAAACTCCCACACCAGATCCAGACTGAGTGGAAGCCACATTTATTTGACCACAGCACCTGGAAATAATTCTGTACTGGGTAGTACAGGACCAGTTAGTTAGCTACTAACAGGGAGGAGCCCCTGCATCTGAACAACTGCTCTCTTTTGTCTATGAAGTTTAGTTTCAGACATTGCAAACTCAGTGCTGTCTGACTCTATAGAGCTTTTCTGTCACTTTTGAACTAACCCAATGAGTTGGTGAGTGTTCTACTAGCAGGTAAACCAGTGGAGAGGGTCTCTTCAAGGTGTGCAGAAAGCAGATACCAACATTCCCCTCCATTAAAACTTTGAGCTAAGATATTCTCTCTGGTGCTTCTCTGCCCCCAAGCAGTCCCATCTCTTACGTGGCACAACGCTGACTGTCATGTTGCAAAATTCCGTTCCCACAATGTTTGTTGAAGTGCAGATGTAAAAGCCGGAGGTGTCTGCCGAGATGTTCTTCAGAGTTATTAGTTGTCCTGTTGTGAAACACAAATCAGGCCAAAAAAGAAAAGAATTAGAGCAGGGAAGGAAGTGGTGACAGCAGCCCTCCAGTTTCAGCCCAGGGTGGTTGGAGTGATGAGAGGTTATTAAAGCTGATGGATTGCTCTGTCTTGCTCGGGAGCTGCCATGCTCATCCCTAGGTTTTAGGGTGATTTGTGGGAGGATAAACAGAAGTGTGCTGTTTTGATTACAGGGAACATGTGGTATTTGAACATTCCTTTTAGAAAGAAAATTGTAGGTGGAGGGTAAAGAAGTGTCTGTGCTTAGAGAAAGCTTTTTTTTTTTTTTGGCATTGGATTTTGAGAAATGTCAGATGCCCAGACCAGCACCTGGCTCTGAGAACTGGCCATCTTGATGAATTAACTTGTTAAACAAGAGAAAGCTCTTCAATCCTGCAGCTCTTAGGATTTCAGATATTAATTATTTAGCAGTGGGGGGAAAAGTTTTGTAGTCTGGGAGAGGCCACACAGGCTGTGTAAATAAATGGTGGAAAAGAACTGCAGAGACATGACTGCAGTGATGCTGCTGGTGCTTTCTCTCCGGCCTCACACAGCTCGGAACCACAGGATGAAGCTTAGCTCTGTCTGCTCAGGCAGTCAATTTATTTGGTACATCTCCACCTGATGTTGGTTATGTGTAGTCCATGCTTTTTGTTTGTAAGAAAGATCCATATCCCTGCTCTGAAAGCAAAAGGCTGAAAACTTTCAGTGACTTTCCTGTTTTCCTGTGGTCTCACTTTTTTATGTTTAGTATTTGCTGGCACCTAGTGCCGGATAGTAGAAGAGCATGCAGACTGAGAAGTGACAGACCATAGGCTTGATTTTTATTTTTATTTTCATTTTCTTTTAGTCTCTGTATACTCCTTGTACTTACTTGTCTCCCTCCCTTTTNTTTGTTTTTTTTTTCTCCCCCCCTTTTTTTTTTTTTTTTTTTTTTTTTTTTTTGTTTTTTTTTTTTTTTTTTTTTTGGTTTTTTGTTTTTGGTGTATATGTGTGTGACGTTTGTAGCTCTCAAAGTCTCGGTCTAGAAGTGGAATTTAAATTCTCCTATTAAATCAAAAATAATTGAATGAGTGAAATGGGGAAAAATGTGGGTCAGATACTGTCAGCTCTGGAGTGTCTCCTGAGGGGTTCTGCACACTTTGCAGCAGCGGGACTTGCTTAGCACAGAAGGATATTGCCCGTAGCGACAGTAGGGCATCCAGCCAGCCTCGGGCACCAGGGGACAGTCCCCACGTTGCTTGGCCGTGGGTGCTCTGATGAAAGCAAAAACGAGGTGGGAATGGGCCACAGAGACTGCTGTCCCGGTGAAGGACAGGGTGACCGAAGAAGCTGCTGCTGTGACATGTCCCAGTGTGCTCAGGGCTTTGTGTGATGCGCTGGCACCACTTAGTGGCCAGTGAAATGAATAAAGTTCCTGCCCGCGGTGATACTTGGTCCTTTGCATATTTTATGCAAGAATCAGCTGGTGAGCGTTGAATATCCTGTGGAGTCTCATCATATTTAATTTAGTTCCCTTAAACCAGGAAGGGTAGGCACAGACACTCAGTCTTCCTGAAGCTGGACAGGCCAGGAAAAAACAAAGTTGTTTAATGAAATAAATCTGAGTCCTCTGTCACTGCTACACTTAAAAGATTAAACTAAAAAAATTAAACCCTCATTTCTGTATATAGTTCTGTCAAGGTCCTGTTGTGGAAATTTACTTCCTTTTTCCTTCCAGATTCTGACTTAAAATGGAAGCAAATAAAATCTTAGGGCCTGGGTGTCAGTCCTAAAGAACTAGAAGCCTTTTTTATGCTTAAAGCAGGAATGGTGTAAATTTCTCATATCCCCTTTCTCTAGATGAGGGGTCATCTCTGGAAGGAAGCTTCAAGAGCCAGCTTTTGTTTCCTTCACTTTAGAAAGAGGTTTGTTCTTAGTCAAGCTGGGATGTAGAGCCAGAAAACTCAATGTTGTTCCTCATGTTATGCCCCCCTTATTCCCAGCAATTGAGAAATAATTTTTTTGACTGCTTCCAGAGTGATTCAGCTTTCTCACCAGAGGAGAGCTGAAGTTAGAATCTTTCTGACCATTCTTAATTCAGGTAAGTGTCCTTTCCCCCCTGCTAAGTTAGTTACTCATGAGCATGTCTTGTATCAAAAGGACAGCTTTTCAAAATCCTGTTGAGAGAACATCCTAGAAAAAACCTTGAGAGTGTTTTTATATTTGCATTTAAAAATCTTTCCAGCCCTCATATGCAGAGACCTCAACGACTTGATGTCTTTGAATTTCCCATACCTTCTGCATTTGGTAGCATTCGGGGCTCATTCTGTACATTGAAGCTTTTCCAGGTGTATTTGGGCTTTGGGGAGCCCTCGTGAGAAACACAGGTTAGGTTGATTGTCTGTCCATATTGTGGTGTCCCCAGAATCTTGCATTCGGGCTTGGATGGTGCAACTGAAAGAAGAAAAGGAAGCAATTGTATTAATGAGGATCAGTTTCTTGTTTCAACCCATCTGCATGTGTGGTTTTTATTCTCTCAAACGGAGGCTGGTCTTTCACCAGGCATTTTCTTCTTAAAGGAAGTTAAAGTGAATTTGTATCTAATTTGTTTCTAACTTGTTTCTCCCTTTTTGGCACTGGAAAGCCTAGAAGGAATTGCAATGTGCTTTTTGGGTATGTCTAGTATCGTTAGGTAACCCATCCTTTGATAACTGGAGTATGACAGGCCACAGGGGGGATGAGGAAAGCCCTGTAATGATGCCTGGGTTATTAGGAAAGTGAGCTGTACAACTGTGAAGGCTGTTTTCTACAGCCGGGTGTCTGAGGGAGCTGCGTGCTCTACGCCTCCCAGCATCCTTCCATAGGGGTAGGAAAAGACCAAAGGTGGGATTGGGGATGCCAGCTTTTTTTTTGTTATTAGAAAATCTGTTGTTTAAACCGGTGCAGACATGAGAGGAAGGGCAGTTGTGTCTGACAGGGGCGCGGCGTTGCCTGTGTCCCCTCACCGAGGACGAAGAGATCCAGGAGCGCGGACTGGCGGGGGGGGTCATTCCGGAGGCGCACGCTGCAGGCGTAGGTCCCGTTGTCCTCCATGGTCACGGCACTGATGGTGATGCTGATGTCCCCGCTGTCGACATCGCCACTGAACTGGATGCGGTGGTCGTAGCCCTCCCCGTACTGCACGAGCCCATCAAAGTACCTCGTCACAGCATCAACCTGGCAGAGAGGGAGGGAACGGGATCGGTCTCGGTTTCTTCTGTCTGAGTCTGCCCGCTCTTAAAGAGCAGCTTGGGAAAGAGGACCGTAAACTGCACCAGGTTGAGAAAAAGCCAAGAAAAACATAGAAATTCGAAAGGATCTCTGTTTCCATCTGGAATCCCCTTCTCACACCCTACCTGAAATCAGAGACAACTGATTTCTTTTGCTGAAACTTACTCACCTTTCCTCTCTGCGAGGAGCGGGCAACATGAGACTTGCCTGAGACCCATGTCAGTCAAATTGCCCTACGGTTACACAAACGCTCCCAGCAAGGATCTCCAGAGAAGAAACCCTTGGCAGTTCCTGCAAGGAGGTCTCCAAAGGCTGCTTCCCCTCTCACTAATTCCCAAGAAGTCAGGGAGAACTTTAAAAAAGTTTCTAAACCTTCAGGTACTTCAAATGGATGTAGGATACCTCAAGAATCTCTCCATGTACTGTTATCATCAACTTGAAACTTTTTATATCGTATCAAAGATACAGGTATTAGACATATATATATATGCAAATATTTTTAGAAATTATCTGAGTGTTTCATGTATTTTAATAGATGTAAACCCCACAGTACATACAGTGATGTATCCTCAGTAAACAGCTGTAAGACAAAGAGAGAGGAAGAAGAGTGGGTGCTTGCCTAGTGTTGTGCAATAGGTTTGGGATAAATTGCATCTAGAATCAGCATTTCTGTTTGCACAGTTCTGGGTTCAAAAAAAGTCTGGAAGAAATCTTTTTCTTTCAACATCCATTCTCACCCACAGTCCAGCTTCCATCTCCTACCCCCCTCTTGGATGCCCTCTCATCTGTTTCTTTATGGAGCTCAATTTACCTTGCTATTGATTTTCTTCCAGACAACCAGGTCTCCTGTGTTAACAACCAAGTTCGTTTTAAAATTACAGCGCAGGGTAACGTTGCTTCCTCTTGCCACCTGGATTTGCTTGGCAGGTGCTTCCACAGTGAGGGCATGAGCAGACACCAGAACTAGGAAGAGAATAAATGCTGCACTCAGCAAAAATAACAACATCTGGATCCCGTGGTAGTCTCTTTGGCTTCCTTACATGCCACAGTCATCCCCCATTCCCTGTCATCCAGGACATTCCCCACTGAGCAAGAGGTGCTGTGTGCTGGGGCTTATTGGCTCTGGGAATCTGCAGCATAGGATGGCTTAGAACTGCACTCTGCTCTCTATTCCTTGCTTTCCTCTTCTTCACCTACACATATATTGCCATGGAGTTTAGAAAGATGCTTTATTTTTTCCTGAGCCCTCCTTCAGTGTGACTGACACCCTTTGACAGTCCAGAATGTACAGAAGGAGACAGATAAACAGATGCTACAAGTGCATCAGCAATCTTAAGGATTCAGGCTAAACTAACAAACTGATATTGTCAAACTTCAAGGATCAGGAAAACTGTCAAATAACTTGCCTCAATCCAAATCCATAGAAAAGTGACGTTTTGTGCTAGGGAATCAAAACCTGTTCATGTTTTTCATCCCTGAAAACAGAAAAACCTAGAAAAGCAAAGAGTGATTGAAAGAAACAAGGGAAGAATAGCTATTAGTTTTTAAAAAAAATGAGTAAGGTAGTAGTCACCTTTCTCCAAGAACTCCACCTCCTGCCTCTGGAGCACAAGAGCAGCTGAGAGTTGAATAAAACAGAAATCCCCCTGTGCCCTGGGGAAGCGTGCAGGGCAGGTGTTTCTTTTACACTGAATTCCCTCTGACTTGCTCTTAGTTCATCATGTCTGAGCATTGCCTGGTGGGCAGGTCTTTGTTATTCTCAGAATTCAGCTGGACATTTATGTCTGCCCTGCCAGAGATGACCTTCATGCCTGTGGGAATCCATAGTTAAAAACACCTGCTTTCTTCTAAGAGTTTGTGTGGGTTCTGTGTTTGGGTTTGTTGGTTTGAAGTTTTGGGTTTGTTTATTTTTTTTTAAGGGACCCAAAAGGAGTAATTTGGGGAAAATGTAAATGGCAAGAAAGGAAGTGCTGCTCAGAGGTGCTCCCATGGCAAAGAGGAATGTGGTGCAGTAAGGAGGAAAGAGGAGGAGCGCTTCCCCCATGAGGGGCATGCTGTATGTGGTGGTGAAGGTTTGCTTCTGAAAGCTGAGTCACTGTTCCCTGGAGAGGATTCATCTGAAAAGTTGCCACCTGGCAAACTGTGGGTCCTCATTCTGCCGTATCTTGATCCAGGTTAGATCTATAAGGAAGTGTAGTGTATAAGGGAGAAAGCAAAGGGTTTCTAGATTCCACCTTGAGTTGCTAACTGGTTGTGAATACCCACTTTTTTAGACAGGAGAAGCCCACAGCCACAGGCACTAGGTCAGTAAGTGAAAGCCATTGGCAAGCTGAGTGCTGCCAGATCCTTTACTTGCAGCAAACAAGTGTTCCTTAGAAAACAACAGTGTTGGGACCCAAAAGGTTATGTTGTCACTGCACTGAGAACCTGGGGTGACAGTTCAGGTAATTACACAGGGTGCCGTGGGACAGCTGGCACGGGGATCTGCTTTTAGCCTAAGTTCTCATCTTTCTGCCTGCCCTGCCCCACTATCGAGTTGTTCCTGTGGGCTCCCACAGTTCATTAGTGAGGTGTGTTTTCACCATTTCCTCTGTGACATGGCGGGGGTGGCTTCTGTTCACTTGGGAATGATTTCATTTACAACTGCTGACAGTTATGCGAAGGAAACCAGGGCAAAGTATTTCTAACATGTTTTTATTGCAGCCACTCCCAGACCTTTCCCTGCTCTGAAGCACCCAGGGCAAGGCCCATGTTTGCATAGCCCCGGAGCTCTTTCTGACTGCTGTTTTCATATGCCCTCTGTATGAGAGACACCTGTGAAAGCTTTCTCCTTGCTTGTTGTGACTGGATCGAGATACATTTTCCTACATTTAGGTGAAAAGCACCACAGTCTGTACTAGGAGATGGAGCAAAACCGATTTCCTGATCTTTTTGTCACTCAGAAACTGGTTCCACTGGGCTGAGGTTCACTGACAGGTCATTAACACAGCCCTGAGGCAGAGAAGAGACAGCCCAACCCTAAGACTTCTTTTCCTTCTTCCAACTGGATGAGTCAAATCCTACAATAAATGAGATCTTTCTTTTCTTCCAAACATGGCTTTGGTGCAGAGTTGGGGAGCAGCTGAACCCAGGACCGCATGAGAGAGGCACAGCCTGTAACACACTTATTCATCTGTTGCTGTCACCCTCATGTCCCACTGCTTCTGGTGCTCTTCCATTTGTCACCCACATCTCTTTCTGCATCCCAGAAAGAGCTTCCCTCTCCCGGGGAAGCAGCACAGTTTCATTCTGGGATGGCAGTGACTCAGGGTGATTTCTTCCTTCCCACTTCTCACCACGTTTCACTTCATAGTCAGTATGGCTAAAAATTGTGATTTATTCTTCAAAGGTTGGGGTTTTCTTTCTAAGGGAAAACAGAATCTATTCAAAATATGGCTGAAGGGAGGGGAAGCCAATTTTGAAAGTAGGCCAGAAAAGGAGGGAGGACAAATAGCTTACATGCTACTAGAGAGAGAATGTCACCTAGATTTAAGTCCTAGAGTTACTTTCTTGTGTGTTATCACTTTGTATGTTTATAACATTTTAAGAAATTGAGAAAGCTTTTATCTCCCTCTGTTCAACTTAGAGATTTGTACTTACACAAAGGAAGAAAAAAACCAAAGTGATATTTCTGCTTTCACATTCCTTACTGAGTAAGTGTTAACAGGCTGAAGGGCAATTAATACAGTTAGAGGAATATTTTGTTTGCTGAAATAAATAGAGATTCTGATCAAGCAAAAAAAAGGAGCTTCATTTTACATACTTATTTCTCTCGGAAAAGTTCCCCATACTTAATTTGCTAGCACAAAAGGTGAGAATAATGAAAAAGGAAAGTGAATACCAATGGCATTGCACAAATTACATAATGATCATCAAACCATGACCCAAGTAATATTTGTTGTATGTGGAGCCCATCCACATTTTCTGATTCCTTTAAACTTTGTGAATTTCCTTTTTGTGGGGCTTATTGTTGAAGTGAGGATTTTTTGTTTAAAAACCCCAAGCAATTCCTGTGTACGAAGCTTGGTCTGAAGCCTGGAATGAGGCGCAGGAACATTGATATGAGATGAGACAGGATAAAAAGCAGTGGAACTGAGACTTCCAGAGGAGGAAGCTCTTTCTTCAGAGATAAATACTGTATTAACAGAAGCCAATAAAACTGTTTATGAAAAGTATTTTCCAGCTTCATGAATAATAGCATTTTTTCCCCCACTGACATATCTTGCAGCTTTAGGAGATGCCTGTGTCTGGACATTTAGCACAGAGATGGTAGACACACTTGTCTGGCCATAAACACAAAGGAACCTTCACTAAACAAAAAAGAGACACACAAAGTGCACTGGAGTCCTTGTACTTTGTAGTGCTGTTTCCTTCCACCCAACCCTTGAGGACATAACCAAATTAGTACTTACTTGCACTGAAAACGAACAGCCCAAGTCCTTTCATTGCCATCCTGCTCATGTCTCCTTTGTTTCACCTCAAGGTGCTCTTCCTTGTAATCTCCAGGAGGCTGGGTAGGTAATTGGCTTTCGCTGAAGGGCTGCTTTGCAGTTGCATCACAGGTTCACTTCCTCAGTCTCTTTTAAAGTGCTTCTGCCCCAGCCTGCCACTCCCCTCCCAGCCAGAATGACAAGCCACATCACCAGTGGGCTTTGGCATCGCTTGCTGCTCTCTGTGAACTTGTGAACTCCTTCCCCAGTTGTGAACTTTCCCCCACAGTTAAACAGCCTTTCCCCGTTTCTCCCAACGCGCAGGTGCATAAAGCAAGGGAAGGGCACGGAGGGACTGGGAGTGGAGTGTGCAGTGCAGGTGAAGTCATGCATGTGATGACAGGCAACCAGGGGAGGATAAACCTCATTTTTCTCAAATATTTATTAAGGAACAGCATTAAAAAGGTATTAAAGCGTTTCACAACGCAGGCAGGAACCCACATCCAGGCTTTAGGGAACTGAGGGGCCTAACTCCGTTTACTTTAATTAGGAATATGTAGTTCATGGGAATTTGATGACTAATGGGTTATCTAAATATAAGTGAGATGCATGTCAGACAGTTCTTACTCTCTTATGCCCCCTGTTCAACTGCCCAGTGTGTGGCTTGCACAACAGCCACAAGTACCAAGGGCACTTCTCCCTCTCTGCTGCAAAAGGCTGTGGGATAACCCAGCCCGTGGCTTGCAGCACTCCGGCGATGTGTCTGTCGAGGCATGGGCACTGCAAGGCCAGCACCGCTCACGTGTGCTGGACGTGGAAGGCACAAGTAACTGCTGCTATAACTGACTGAAGAGTAGAAGGGGGACTGATGGCAGCTGAGGCAAACATCTGACATTACATTTAACTGAGGGCTGTGTGTCTTCTTTTCACTGCCACTGGGCAGCAAGGGATGTTTCTATCTGTGATAGTCTTCTATGCTCTATTTCTAGCCATTTGAGGGACAAAGTCACTTCTAAGCTGTGAATGATTATTTTAGGCATCTTAGTTGGGGACATCATGTTCTTGGACATAATTTTCAGATGAAATTAGTCACATAATGCAGTACATTTTTGATGAACTTTGTTGTTTTTGAAGGAGACTTCCTCAAAAGTGGTTGTCTACACCGGATATTTGTGTTTAGTCCAGTGAAGCAGATCTGGATCTTGCTCTTGTGCTGACCTCAGACTTGTGTGGTAAACCTGCGGAAAGCCAAGCTGAAGATTTGCCTTTTGGTCTATATGGCAGTTGTTCAAAATACCTCCAAGACAATGAAATTTAGGAGTGACTGGAAATCCAATCCCTGTGATAGAAAGGACAATCTATATTTCTGTGCTTGATGTACAACCCCAGTTCTCTTCCAACTATTAGCACAAAGCAAAGTAAAGTACATAGAAGTACAGAAACTTTGTTCTTCGGGAAACTTCCAAATAAGGACAGCCAGTAGAAAAATTTGTTCTGTTGTGTCTCATCTTAGAGAGGCTGCAGGAGATGGCAAGGACCCTGCAAAGAGAAGGAGAGACATTTTCCAAAATCAGCTTGTTAAATAACCTCAAAATGTTAACCGTAAATTACTTAAGATGTAAACAAAGCTGGAGCAAGGCCAGTAGTCGCCCTTCTTGTATTTGGAGCCCACAAGGTTGAGGTTCCTCACGAGGATGAGTTTCTTAGATGTCTACCTCAAAGACTTTATGATCTTTGTGACTTTATCCCACATCCTCCAGGAAGAGACATGCAGGATCTTTACTCCAGCTTCCACTTCTGATTTTGCTCCCATTTATTATTTTGAATCTGATGACCAGAGGTAGTGACAGAAATGCTCTCGCTGTGCACCATCTGCCCACGCTTCCTGTGTTAATTCTCAGTTCTTCACATAACGCTTCACATAACCGAAGGAAGTTGGTTACAGTGTCTGGACTTTACTGACTTGGTCAGCTTGCTGTTACCCTCCTCTCAGGTTCATTTATACAACCTCTCTTGCCTCCCTTCTTCCCAGTAACTTCAAAACCCACTTGACTGATTTCAGTTAAATTTGATGGACAAATGGTAATCTTAAAGATAGGAAGTTCTGTCAGCCTCATAAAAATCAGCAATCCCAATCAGTTGGGATAAGAGAGAAATCTAAATTAATGGTACCTCATAGGCATTAATAACTGTCTTCCATTCTAAGAATCTGTGTTTCCATAACCAGTGCAACCATGATGGGTCTCACCTTTTGTGCAGCCAGGGAGACAGGGAAATATGGTAGAGTGAGTAGTCACAGGGACTGCCTCATGTCCTGTTGGTGCAGAAGTGATTCACTGGTGGGTAGATTTTTACCCTGCCTCTGTCAGCCACTCTGTTGCATCACAAGTAAATAAGTTTGCCCTGGAATGGATTATATTCTGTGGTTTTGGAGACTTGGCTAAAACTGGTTTCATAGGTATGGCGGAGAGCATATGCCTCAACACCTGATACATAAATCTGATATTAAGATGCTTGTTTTAGATACTCTGTATTCGTTGCTTTTGTTAGTTATTTAAGCCTAGATTGGAAAAGGTTTTAGGCACTTTTATCCTGTCGCTTTTCCCTGAGAGCTCTCATTGGGGGGTCTCAGGAACAGACTGCTTTAACATGGAGAATTTTAAGAGATTTTATGTTTGTTTCTGGGTTGATTTTCTTTGCCTGTCTAGCATGAGCTGCCAAAACTCACAAGTATTGGCACCACAGCTAAAAGAGCTGCCATAGGTACAGGCAAGACTGCCAAAGCTTTGCATTATCAGGTTCTTCATCCCTCACCTGTGGGCAATGCAAACCCTTGAAGTGTTATTTTTGCTGATGGCTGCAGCTCTGGGCAATCTTTTTGCTGATATATAGGATTTTTAGGGGATATTATTATATTATTTAAATGAAATTGCCATTGACATGAAAAGCTTTAATACGAAACCAGGGTGACTTCATTGTGTTGCCAAAAATAAACGCTCTGATAAGGCTCACCTGTGAAAGCCAGTGAGGAATATGCATAGGTAGCACAGTGCTAACCCGATAAATCTTTGTAACTCCTGACAGTTAAGAGAAAGAGGAACCTTACATCAAGATCCCACCTTACCCTCCTAAGAGGACAGCACCTGGCCGTGTTCAGTTCAGGTTCATCCATGAATGAATACATTAATCACCAGTGACAGATGCCCAACCACTCACAGCTCTTCTTTCTATGCTTGCACATGCGAACAGTCATTAGCAAAGATTTCTGTCATCTTTGCCTCTGCTCTGCGTGGTCACCTTGATTCCGAAACCCAACAGCCTGTGCCCAGCAGTGAGGAGGAGCTGCCAGGCTGCCTGCTCTGAGTGTTCTCCACTATCTGCAACCTATGGGATCCTCTCAGCATCTCTACATCTGAAGAGTTGCAGTGGGCATGGCAGGGCCTTCACCATCCTCTGCTGCACTTGTATCCCAAAGATTCACAAACAGGATTTTCAGAAGCAATTCAGTGACTTAAAAGCATCTGTTTTTATTGGATGCCGGTGGTATATGTGCTCCCACAGCGTCTAGGTCCTTTCAAAGCTCTGTTCTCCAATTTAAGACAGTCTATAAGCAAACATCTTTAGATCACTTCTCGCCACAATTAGCAGTAATTAGCAGTAACACGTGTCACTGCCTTGCAGAAGCAGCTAGAAATTGCATTGCCCAGAGGAGGCATCTGCAGGATCAACACAATTCATCCTCTTTTTGTGCATGAAACTGTTAAGATCTCTTCAAGCCAGTGATCAGCCATCCCTTTCACCCCTTGCTGTGACACCCAAGATTCAATATACCACCTTCTCTTTTCCCTGCTTGCTCACCCCTGTACCTGCATTAACACAAGTCTGGGCTGTGAGCACACCAAGACTTGAGTGGCTGTGTCACAGCTCTTCCCTGCCATAATGTGACATCCCTACAGACACAGGCCCCACCCCCGTGTGGGGATGCAGCACTCAAGCCAGAATAAGGGGGTGTGCAGGCCCTGCCCAGCATGGTGCAGCTCCAAAGGTATCTGTGGTATGAGATAGGTGAGCTCCTTTTCCACTTCCTTTCTAGTTTGTGTGTTTGTTAGCAAAGGGAATCAACAGTGGGATGTTTCTGCATGATTCACAAGTGGAGCCCCCAGTATAGATAAACAGCACTCAGACTTGCATCTGGTTCTGTCCTGGGCCAACCTGGCCCATGAACTTTGCTGGAGGGGGTCAAGAGATGGGAACTAGAGGCTTTGTTGTTGGAAAGACATCAGAGAAGACAAAGTGTGGCTCAGTCCTAGCTCTTCCAAGAACAAAAATCATCTGATCATACAACCACAGAACCACAGAATCATTTGGGTCTGAAGGGGCTTTTAAAGATCATCCCGTTGAACGTCCCTGCCACAAGCAGGAACATTTTTCACCAGACCAGGTTTCTCAAAACCCCACCCAACCTGGCCTCGGACACTTGAGTGATGGGGCATCCACAGCTTCTCTGGGCAGTCTGTTCCAGTGCCTCACTATCCTCATAAACAATTTCTTCCTTTTATTTAATCTGAATCTACCCTCTTAGTTTAAATTCATTGCCCCTGGTCCCATCACTAGAGGCCCTGGTAAAATGTCTCTCTCCTTCGTTCTTTTAAGATCCCCTTTAATTACTGAAAGGCTGCAATAAGGTCTCCCTAGAACCTTCTCCAGGATGAACAAACCCAACTCTCAGCCTTTCTTCACAGAAGTGTTCCAGCCTTCTGATCAATTTTTGGCGCTCCTCTGGACCCACTTGAAGAGGTCCATGGTTTGTGCTAGGGGCTCCAGAGCTGAATGCTGTACTCGCGGTGGGGTTTCACAGGAGCAGAGTAGAGTGGGACAATCACGTCCCCTGACCTGCTGGTCACACTTCTGATGAAGCCCAGCATATGGTTGGCTTTAAGGGCTGCAGGTGCAGCTGGGTCACATCCAATTGTTCATCCACTAGTACTCCCAAGTCCCTCTCCTCCAGCCTGCTCTGAATCCATTCATCCCCAGCCTGTGCTGATACTGAGGACTGCCCCCAACCCAGATGTAGGACCTTGCACTTGGCTTTGTTGAATTTTGTGAGGTTCATGTGGGCCCACTCCTCCTTCTGTATGGCATCCCTGCCCCTATTGACTCCAGGTCACCACTCAGCCTGGTGTCCTCTGCAGAATTTCCAAGGGTGACTCAGTCTCACTGCCTGGGTCATTGCTAAAGATATTGAGCAGTACTGGTTCCAGTACAGGACCCTAGAGGACACCACTTGTTGACGATCTCCATTTGGATGCTGAGCCATTGACTGTAACTGGATTCCATCCAGCCACTTCTTTATCCATCGAATAGTCCATCAATCAAATCCATCTCTCTCAAATTAGAGGTAAGAATGTTGTGTAGGACCATGCCAAAGTCAATACAGAAGTCCAGGTAGCTGACAAGTAGCTTACTTTCCATTAGGTTGGAGTGGTTCCTCCTGCACTGCATTTCCCAAGGATATCAGAGGTCATACCTGCATTTCAATTTGTGCCTGGTGGGATCCCCCTTGCCTGGAGGCTCTCTGCAGGCAGAGGTCCAGCCTCACTGGCTCTGGACTCTTTCCTGTAACTGAGAAACGAGGACCCAGCCCACAGCAGGCAAGGAGTTAAGTGCTTGACCAGCTGCTGTCTGTGAGGCACTGAATTCCTTCCCCGTGCAATCCAGCAGCCAGTGTCAGGACAGCTATATTTAGAAAGCTGATAAAGGTTTGGTGCCAACAGTTGTCCTGCCCCTCGTTGAAGAAGCTGTAGAGAGAGCAAGAGGGGGGCAGCTGATTGCTTTTCCCCTGGTACCATTCCTTGCTGCCTTCAGTGGACTCGTGTGCCGTGCCTCCAGCAGGGACCCCCAGTGGAGCCATCCAGGCACAGGGGGTAAGTTCCTTTTCCTTGCTCCCCCTCCTCCCCGCTCACTGCCCCGTGAGTGACCACGCGGCCGCGACCCTCCGGCCTGAGCCCAGCTGCCGGGCCCTTGGGAGCTGCCTCTGGCTCTTGTGGCACCGAGGCAAGAGTCCCTCTGCCTGGCCCAGGGCAAGTGCTGGCTGCTGTGTTTCCATGTTCCTAACTGAGCTATGGTGCCCTCGCTCTCCTGCACCCGGGGTGAGAACCGCAGCCTCCACACAAAGGATTACAAGGACAAAGTCCCTAGCCTTCAAGCTCCTCTGGCCTTAAGCTTTAGGAGGATTTCATTTTGGGGAGGCAAGGTCTCATGTTTCTTGCCCCTGACCCTCCTTCCAGCCCGGCTCTGGCTGTGTAGGCTCCTTCCAGCCACCACACGCAGTCAGGGGAGTATAGAGTTTCTGCCCCACCACCCATTCCTTCCTGGCCGTCCTGCACCCTTACTCACAGGCAAAAGAGCATTGGCGCTCGCTGGGCAGCAGCCAGGGAGCTGCATGAGGCTCTGGGAATGGCGGGCGCCCTGGTAGAAGAGCCAGTGTAGCTCCTGTGGAAAGGGCTTCTTGCAGGAGTACAATGTGGGAGCCCTTCTGCTGTACCCCCCGGCCACTTATGACCCACAGCTGGGGAGTGGCCTCCCGTGCAGAGCTGTAATGGTTCTCCCTCCTGCCCTGCTCCCCTTGTAGTGGATCCCCTGGCAGCCGCCATGGCCAGCGGCAGAGATTCGGACAGCGAGCCGGCAGTGCCCGAGGAGGAGGAGGAGGAGGAGGGCCCGGACGTGAAGGCCGTGCAGGCCCATTACCTGCGCAGCCCCTCGCCCAGCCGGTGAGTCCACAGGCACCGCCACGGCTCCTAGCAGCACGTGGGGGTGCTGCCCTTCCCTGATTTCCCATCCTTCCTCTGCTCCACTCTGGCACCTGGGCCAAGCTGAGCCCGGGGATTCCCTGCCCTCCCTGCAGTGGAGTCAGTGTGCCAGCACGGAGAGAGCCAGCTGAGACAGGACTCCTGCACCAATTAATCCACCCCACTGGGGAGTGCACAGTGGGGATAAACTGCAGAAAGGATTACTGTGGGCTGGTGTTGTCCCTCTTCCCTGTCTCACCCTCTCACACTCCTATGCTGAAACTTCTGATCCAATTTCAACTCTTCCCAAATTCAGCTTCATCTCTATGTCCATTATAAGGACTTGTGGATTTTTTAATGCTGATAGTAGGCTTTTTCAGCCCCAGAAGGACCAAGGGTGTTGGGATTTGGGTTTGATTCAGAACCAACTTTAGCTACAGGCTTCAGGTACTGAACAGGAGGCTGTCACAACACAAGCAGAAATTTGAGTTACCTCAAGCAAAGCAAGCATGATTAAATGTGTTTTCTCCTAACACAAGGAAAAATACACCCCTTTGTTCTCCTTTCCTAAAGCAAAATGCTCTGCAGGGCTTTCTGTATCCTTTGAGATGCTTTAGCTGAAAGCAAGGAGTAGGGATTGAGTTTGAAAAGAACCTGCCCCAGTGGCCCTCAACAAATGGGAGGTTATGAAATGTTTCCTGCTAACTGTGGGACACTGCAGAAAAATTAAGATGGAGTACTTACTTCATTTAACCACATGTATTTCAAAATTGTTTAGGAAGATCACTGAGCACACATAAAGTAAAATAATGTATTGTAAAATTATGTATTCAGCTCTCTCCTACTGCTCATCAGTCACTCAAAATGAACAGAAGCATCTCTCCAGTTTGCCTTCCCTTGCCTTGCCTTCCCTTGCCTTCCCTTGCCTTCCCTTGCCTTCCCTTGCCTGTTCTATTTTTTCCTCCCTTTTCCCTTGCTGTCAGTGACTAAAAACAGTGATGGAAATGGCAAGATCCTTCCCAGCCAGAAGGGGGTCTTTGAAGGACCCAGGCTTGGGCAGTTCTGTGTTTCATGGAGGCTCAGGGCAGCTCCAGGTAAAAGGTGTTGAGGCTGTGGTGGCAGATTATTACCAGCTGTTACCTTTTTATTGAGCTTGGAGGCAGCCTCTACAGCAAAAGGATTGAAGGCAGGGCATAGCTGCAAAATTGTGTCAGCTCCTGTAAATGAGAGTGAGACTCCCCTTGGTCATCTTGTAAACTCCTTTGAAGAACTAGAAAAGGATTACTTTCAGTCACGGTTGACAAGTGCTGGAACTCAACTAAATGACCTGGATGAGCCTGTTAAGTGGTTTCCGATGGCTGTGCCCTCTGTTTTGATTCTGGAGCCTGAAAGCAGTTCAGCTCTCCAGACACTGCTGCACCCTGCCTGCATATTAATCACCCTCCCTCTCCTGCTTTAATTAAACAAAAACAAACAGTGTATTGCAAGGCTGAAAGCCTGCATTGCCAAAGAGCTTCTGTGATGGCAGCAAACTTGTCCTAGTGATTTGTACCATCTATTTGGAAGGAAGTTTAGAGGGTACAGATCAGGGAAAAAGCTCTGTAAAATATTTTGTTAAGATGGTCTAACTGAGAGACTGAATTTTCTTGGACTGTATAGGTGGACCCAGATGGAAATATACTTGTTTCTAAGATTGTGTCTGCTTTTTGCTTAACAAAAACTATGTAATGCTATGTCAAATAACTCCCTTCAAAGGTGTTTGTGGGTGTCATAGTGGTTTCTGACCCGCAGTTACACAACACTGAGTGAGTGGAGAGACTGCCCACAGGTTCATGCTCTGAAGTGCCCAGTGTACAAAGTACTGAGGGAGAGATTCACGGGCTTCAATCTCAACGCTTGCACTGAAGCTTGTGGTAACTCAAAGGATGCTTGCAGGCAATTAACTGGCAGAAAGAAAACCCAACAGTCTTCTAGTGTAATCTGTTTTGAATTACTCAATAAATTCTAGTTAGGACCGTATTTATGTCTAAGTGAGAGTTACTTGTGAGACTGTTTCTTGTGATCCATCCCCCTCCCAGTCTCAAACCAGACACTAATCGTTTCTACCCATAAACTCCTCCACCAGACAATTTGTTTGCACTCCCAGACCACTGCAGCTTTTCCCCAGTGGGACATGTCTACATCCTGCAAGTTTCCTGCAAAGACGCCAAGGCATCTTTGAAGCCTTTAGTGCCATGCTGGAGAGCAGGGTGGGAATGAGGGGTGGGAGAAGAGCTGGGACTTCCCCTGTACAATCAAAGGATGGTCACTGCTCCACTTCCCTGCTCTTCCCCTCTGGAATGGGTGAAGAGGGCTAAAGTCCTGGGGATGGGATCCCAGTGGAGGGCATTTGCCTAACAGGCAGTGTGGTTGGTTGGCAGGTATTCAGTGATATCAGACACTGATACAGAGAGCATCTTCATGGACCCAATCCATCTGTCATCTGCTGTGGCTGCCAAACAAATCATCAAGGAAGGTAAGAGAACTGTGTAAGTTATAGAGACCTGAGTTACACTTGTTCTGCCTTTCTCATCTACAGATCGTAAATGATAAAAAAGCCCTTGAGAAAACTCCACCTGAAGTAGAGAAAGAAATAACAACTTACAGAAAGGTTTGGTGACTTCCTTTGAAGCTGTGCAATGAATCTGGGGCAGAATTGTGTACTGCAGGGGTAAATACAGTTTGAGTACTGGTTGCTCGCTGCAAAAACTAAATTAGAGTAGAATGGAATAGAACAGAACAGAATGGAGTATTCCAGTGTAAAGGACATACATGATCATCTAAGTCCAACTATAAGGGCTAACCAAAGTTAAAGCATATTATTAAGTCACTGTCCAACACCTCTTAAACACTGTCAGGGATGGGGCATCAACCGGCTCTCTAGGAAGCCTGTTCCCATGTTTGACCACCCTCTCAGAGAAGAAGTGCTTCCCAACGTCCAGTCTGAATCTCCCCAGGTCAGCTTTGAACCATTCCCACATGTGTCTGATCACTGGATACCAGAGAGAAGAACTCAGCAGCTCCCTCTCCACTTGCCCTCTTCAGGAAGGTGTAGGCAGCAGCTGCATTCTTCTGGGCCTGGAATAAGGGTGCCCTTAACTCCCAGGCCTTTGGCCGGAGTGGGACTGAGAGGACAGTGTGCCCTTCTCTTTGCTAATTACCCTGAGGCAGTTCCAAGGTGAGCGTGTACATTGCAGACAGAACAGGGTGATGTTTCTGGGGAAAAAAGCCGCAAGGCTTGTCCCAGGCACAAGTAATGACAGCTCATATATTTGCATTGTTTTTATATGCTTTTAGTTACAATGTCAGTTTATTCCAGAGCTGAAGACAAAGGACATCAGGGTAGAGTCAGTGTGTCCCAGGATGTTGGAGTCTGCGCAGCAGCTGATGGTGGAAGACCTGTACAACCGAGTTAAGGAAAAGATTGATGACACCAGCTTGTTTAACACGCCGTGTGTGATGGACTTGCAGAGGGCACTTGTGAAGGACAGGCTGGAGACCCCCAGGGATGCTGTGGATGAAGTCTGGCCTAATGTCTTCATAGCAGAAAAGTGAGTGTCGGCTTTTGTCATCAAGTTGTGTGAGATTCCCAGTAAAGGGTCAAATGGAACCATTGAAGGCATAACATGTATTACATGCATCTAATACCTTTCATCCCTAGAGAGCCCTAAAGTGTTTTTCTGACTGTGCTTACAGAAATCTCTATGCACTGGAAAGTAAATACTTCCGGAATAGAATCAGCAGCTTTGCTATGCTGTTTAGATGCTTCAGCAGTTTAAGAGAGGAAAAGACAAGCCCAAATTCCACTGTTCTGATTGGAATCTGACCCTAAAATTGGAACTAAAGTCTTTGGTATGTAAAAGGGAGTTAAAAAGGTAATGCCATAGCACATTTTTAGTAAACATGATTAGGTCTTCTATACCATGGTTCAGCTGTCTGAGATACCTGTGTAAGTGACCAGACAGAATTACAAGGGGATACAGAGTAAAGCATCAATTATGGAGTGACAAAAACTGATAAATAAGTACACAGCCTGAACCTAGGATGTTTCAGATCAAGCTGAAGTGGAAACAGAACATACGGCTCTACAGGTGGATACAGGCTTCTTGTTTTCTTTTTTCAGTGAGTATGGGAAAGAAACACCTGTGGAATTCTCAAAGGACATTAAAGTCTGAGTGGTGCCTCATGCTGAATGAGTAACATGGGCTGGGTGTAGACCTTGTAGCATGCAGCTTTTTTCCACCTAAAATAGGAGCACTGCTATCTAACATGTCTTTCTCTGTTTCTGCAGAAGTGTTGCAGTGAACAAAAGCCGTTTGAAGAGACTGGGGATCACGCATGTCCTGAATGCAGCTCATGGTACAGGTGTCTACACAGGACCAAGTTTCTACAACGGTCTCAATATCCAGTACCTGGGCATTGAAGTGGATGATTTTCCAGATATGGATATCTCCAAACATTTCCGCCCAGCTGCAGAGTTCCTTGACGAAGCCCTGCTGACTTACAGAGGTAAGAGGAGAAGATTGCAGTGGTTCCAGGTTGCTTGGGAATCAACAGGGGGAAGCCTTACTCTGATAAACAGCTGCTGCCACATTTGTGATGGGGCAGAAGGCAGAGCCTTTGCACTCTGCATGCAGCTACAGTGAACACCTCTTGCCCATTTCTGCCAGGCTTCATTCAAAACAGGAGGGAGCAAACTGGTGGGAGGAGGCAGCCCAGCAGCTCCATGGCTTCAGGTTCAAAGTGGCTGCAAGTCAGCTTCTGGAACTGCTTTGAAAGAACATGACTATAGCAAAGAGTAGAAGCCCTGCTCTAATACATATTTTTTTAATATTGATACTATCTAATACTATATATGTAGAGATAGATATATTCCTGTACTCTGCACGTTTCAGTTTTGCCATGATGCAAAAAGCCAGACTGATTTACTAGAATGATCCAAATGGCTGAGTTGAAACTCTGGGTGTCTACAGCCAGGCTGCTTCAGATTTGCTGGACTTCAATTCCATGGCAACTGTTATTCTGTGGACCTCCAGTGCACACTGGTCATTTTGTTGCAAATTCAGCTGAAAGTTAGAAATATCTTTTTGCAGTTCAGTATTGAAAGAAGCGCCAGGATCTGTGATACCACTGATATTCTTCATATAAATAGTCGATTAACCTAATTTCTATAGAAAGACAACGGATTACCTCCTAGTAGAAGTGACAGTAAGAAGAGTGTAAAGTTTTGTTCATATACAAGGAACATTGAGCCAGTTTTAATAGCTCAACAACACGAGGAGGATGCACTGAGGCAGATGAGCCTTGGAAGAAGTGAGAGAAAGGCGATCTCCCCTTCTTGGTGAGCTGTTAGATTGGCTTTGCTGGCTGGTAAAATACTTGGAAGGCAACCAAGACTTTTGATGCTAAGAAAGGTATAAAAGAGATTTCAGGATTGTAGGAAGAGGTTCATTAGGTAAACTCTTGTGGTAACATATCAGCAGTCAGAAGGGTGGTGGTTAAATCAGCTTCATTAAGTTTCAGTGCAAACAGATTGATTAAACTGGAGTTTATCACACATTTAGAAACAGTAATTTCAGTTGTTTGCAAGCTAGCAAAGCCTCATTTACATTCTCTTCATATTTACAAGCTTTTCTTTAGCTGTAATTTGCTTTACAAGTAACTTAAACCCCAAACATTTTTTGTTTTCTGTGCCAAAGCTTGGTTTTCTGCAAGAGGTAGTCAATGCCATAAAATAAAGCAGACCCTGAGTTTTGATTCTTGCTCATACAGTCACTGGTGCAGGACAGTATGTCCCAGTAGTTTGAAGCAACTGGATCAGTTGGTCAGAGTCAAAATCAGCTCTTTTCTGATAGTTGCTTGGTTCTGCTCTTCTAAGGTATAATAGGACTTTGACCTCCAGCCAGGCCACAGTGTAATTGTTTGAAGGTACCAAAATTGCTCTGGATTCTGGCAAAAATCCAATTAAATTAATATAAAATTGTATTTAAGTCCTATAATGTGCCTTATAGAAAAAATAGGTTACTTGCTTATCCTCCCAATACCTTCCTGAAAGCTAAGGCTAATATCTCTCTTTTTACATATTGAGAAACAAGCATGGAAGGCTTAAATGTCTGACCCTATGTCAGCCAGCAAGTCAAGAATGTCTCACTTGCCTTTCTAATACATATTATAAGCTTTTTGACTATTTGAGTAAGTTAAGTGTGTAGGTGAAAATACAATACTATTTAGATTGTTTGGAAATGTGCCTGCCCACAGTTTGAAATGAATATGCTTTTTATTCATATGTATCTAGATTTTTATAAAGGTAAAGCTGTCAAATATTTAGTATTGGTTTCAGTCACTGAAACATATAATCTGTGTAGTTCTTAATACTATTCAGAGAACGCTTTTGTGCTACATACCAGAGCATCCTGTCTGTTATTGGAAATAGCTGATTCCTTTCATATTCACCATCTGTAGGCAGAATCCTTGTCAGCAGTGAGATGGGCATCAGCCGCTCAGCTGTGCTGGTGGCTGCCTACCTGATGATCTACCACCACATGACCATCCTGGAGGCTCTGATGACCCTGAGGAAGAAACGTGCCATCTACCCCAACGACGGCTTCCTGAAGCAGCTGCGGGAGCTCAATGAGCAGCTCTTGGAGGAGCGAGAGCTGGAGCGTTCTGGAGATGAGGAAGTGACTCCGAGCCAAAGTCCTCTTGCTTACGCAGGGACTTCTTCGCAGCTGTCGGGAGACAGGGACTCAGGGAGCATCAAGGGAGCCAAAGCCCACTCCATCACAGTAGAAGAAGAGGACACCAGCAGCATGCTGGGTAGTTTTATGAGCTCTTCATCAGTGGAAAAAACCAGCTGGGTTTCCAAACACTCCACCCTGATCACTGAGGAGGAAGAGGAACAATTGTATGAGGAATGGAGGAAGAAACAAGGCCTATCTGCAAAGGAACCAGGAGTTCACCATGAAAGAAGAACATCTCCAAAGCATCTGGATCAGGAAGAGGAACAATCTGATGAGGATGTGGAACAGAGGATCCATGACTGGCAGCGCAGAAATGAAAAATACCAAATGGAGGGTACAGCCAGGGAGGAGGATGGTGAATGCAGCATGGGAGGAAGACCTTACCCATCAGGTGAATTCAGTGATGTTGAGAGTGTGAGCAGTTTTGAGATCCGAACCCTAAAAAAACAGCTGGAAGCCAGTAGCTTTAGCAGGATGAGGAGGAGCCGCACAGGCTCTACGTCTTCTGAGAGCACTTGGGACATGTGGAATCAGAGGCTTCTGGAGATTGAGAAAGAAGCTGCTCAGAGGTATCATTCTAGGAATAAAACTTGTGGGGAGAGACAATCCCCAGAAACGGAAAGAAAGGAGAGGGATGTGGATGAGGAGAGTGTGTTTTCGGACTCTTCCTGTAGCTCCTTCTACAATTTCTGCCAAAAGAACAAGGACAAGTTGACTCCTCTAGAAAGGTGGAAGGTCAAGAGGATCCAGTTTGGCTTTCACAAGAAGGATTTAGAACCATCGTCTGCACCATCTCCAGCAGAAGACGGCAGCCAGGCAGGTCAGGAGGAAACAGAAGGGAAGAGTTTGTCAGATATTGATCTGACTGCTTACCAGGCTTGGAAAATGAAGCGGCAGAAGAAGGTGGGCAGTGAAAGCAGCAAGGAGGAATTTGTGGAATTTGCCAAAACTGAGGATTCTGCTTCAGCTAAAAAGAAGCAGAGGCGTATAGAGCTCCTGGAACGTTCAAAGAAAATTTTAGAAGAAAGCCAGTCCATGTGCAGCTGGGAGTCAGAGAGTACAATGAGTGGGAGTATTCCCCTGTCAGCTTTCTGGCCTTCAGCACCTTCTGCAAGTGGTGCCGATGATGCAGCTTCTGCCATGAGCATGCAGACAAATCATTCATCTTTATCACACGCCAGGAGTTGTACAGGAGCAATGCAGCCGCAGATGCCAAATATACCCCTTCCCAATCTCCCAGTTGGCCCAGGTGACACAATATCCATGGCAAGCATTCAGAACTGGATTGCTAACGTCGTCAGTGAAACCATTGCTCAAAAGCAAAATGAGATCCTGATGCTGTCCCGTCCATCGTCTGCCATGGCCTCCCTGTCAGGAGACCTCGGCAGGCGTACAGATGATGACAAGGTTTCTCTTCTCAGTGCTCAGAGTGGCTCGTCCCTTGCTGCCTCGCAGCTCCACCAGCAGGACCTGCGCAGGGCTGAGTCTCAGTCTGTGCTGTCTTGCAACACCTCCGTCAGCGCAAGGACAGAAGGGACAACTTCAAACATGAAGACGACCCAGACGAGCAAGCCACTCTACAGCCTCTTTGCTGATGATGTTGACCTAAAGAAACTCAGGAGGAAGGAGAAAGAGATGCAAATGGAAATGAGAGAAAAAATGTCAGATTATCAGATTGAAAAGGTGATCAGAGACAATAAACGCAGCACTTTATTTAAAAAAAAGGTGACTAAAGCAGAGGAAAATGAAACAGAAAATGACATAGAGAGTACAACAAACAGCCACAGGCATCCCTTGCAAGCAGATTTTGACAGAACTGATGCTGTCTTTGATCTGTCCAGTCAACCTGCAACCTCAGGTGCACCGAAGTCAGAAATAGATACTGATATTACCAAGTGGCTCAATGGCCTGAAAGCAGAAAGAGAACCACCGTCACATGATCAGACTGAGAAAGTTAGAGAGAAATATAGCAGATCATCCAAAGTTAGACAGATGGATTCTGAGACATCCAGTTACAGATTCTGCAGATCCCAAAGAAAAGAGCTAGATAGCTGTTCTTCCTATGAGTCAACAGGAGATTCACTGAGAACCATGTCAAGATTTTCCTCTGCTTCTGCAAAAGAGGACAAAAAGATGTACAAGTTCACGAGGTCCAGGGTCAGTGAGACAAGTTCCAGAGGAAATAGCCCAGAGCTGCATGTTTTCAGCCGGTCACCTGAACCACCCTTTGAATCCCCTGAACCATCTACACAGAGCCGAGTTAGAGCTCATCATGTGGAGGCATGTGAAGAGGAGGCCAGGTCAGACATGTCAGAATATGGAGCAAAGAGAAAGTTCACCCAGAGCTTTTCAAAGTCTGAAGAGGATGGAAAGAAGGAGGCAAAAGTGGAGCAAAGTGAAGAAAGGTTTGCATCTAGGCAGGTCTCTCAGTACAGGCGAAGCACACGTAAAGAAGAGGAAGAAGAGATGGATGATGATGCCATTATTGCTGCTTGGAGAAGCCGACTAGAAGAAACTACAGCAAAGCTCCAGCGGAGAAGGGAAGAGTGACCAAGATCAGACTACAGGAACACAAGCAGAGCCACAGAGTCCCTGAATCACTCATCATTATATTTTTGATAATCCTTTGTGGTTTGTAGGGCATTTCCTGCAGATAGTTCTTTTCTTAATCAAAAGCCATGAAGGGAAGAGGTCAAGTTCTGCAAGTGTTTGTGGTTTGTCAGAAAGAAGATGCTGGTATTAAATGATCAATGTAGGTAGGAACACAATGTTAGAAGCCATTAGGAGCCAGACAATGTTTCATCAGCAAAAGCAGGTAACAGTGGCACCTCAAGTCAAAAGACCAATCACATCCCATTTTGGTTATTTCAATTTCCTAGTGTCGTTAAAGACTGGACATATTTTTTCTAGGATCTTTTTGATCATAAATGGAAGAAGCCAACAGCCTTTTCTAGGAACTTAAAGAATGTTTTTCTCTTAATCAGTTTTACTTTATACAACTGAGAAGATATTACCAGGTAGGCTCCATTTTCTGCACCAGCCTTACAAATGTCTACAGAAATAAGACAGTTCAGGGGAATATATGTTCTGTTTTACTTCACTAAGTAGCAGAAGCAAAGTGGAATACTAGAAAAAAGAAGATGCCTCCGTTTTAGAAGTTCAGTGCAGTAATGAATGTATTCCTGTGGTACCATTGTTTTCTATTAGAGGGAGTCATCTCTGCTCCAGTATGATTGGTTCCTGCTAATAACTTCAGGTCAACAAAGGAAAAATGTAGTAATATTAAGAGCCATCTAAAAATAGGGTTTTTTGGGTGTAGTTAAAGAGATAGGGTTAGGGTTAGGATTAGCGTTATCTTAGGCTGGGTTTCTGAGTATTGACTTCACTTTGGTTTATGTATGCAGCTCAGCTAAGTCTGTGCTTTTGTGTTTATAGTCAGATTAATTTTCAACATGATTGCCTTGAAAGAAAAGAGCAATACACAAACTGACCTCATAATAAAATTGATTATTTAGACAACGGGTGTAAGGCACCTTGCACCTAAGGAGAAATTGTGTGTCTGTGAAGGTGGCACCTGGAAGCTTATTTTTAGGAGGTGGTGGTAGGTTCAAATGGCATCTTACAGTTAAAGTGTTGTTTATATCCTGAGCTACAGAGGAAGAAGCCCAGCCTCCGTGTTAACTGAGAACTCCAGGTTAAGAGCCTCAGGTCTTTCCATGCCCTGCAGAGCCTTGTGAGCTCGTGTGAGACAACCCACCAGCTTGCCACAGCATCACTTGTGTGTCTTTACACACCACAGCTACCAATGCTCAGCAGTCAACATCCTCCACCTTTCTCTTATAAGCACACAGGCCTGTTTCTACTGACTTTGACTCTGGAATTATCAGTTCCCTCTTCTGTACAGACTGTATTTTGAACCAACAAAGCCCTCTGGCAGAGCTGAATATAAAACGACAATGGAGGGATGATGCAGTAGCGCTCTCTCACAGGAAGTTTGTCTTTTTCTTGTAATCTCTTCTCCCTCCCACTGTGATGCTTAGAGCTCACCATTACCATTATGCTAGTACCTCTCCCTATTTTAATTGTGTAATATAGACAGCAAGCTCCACAGGGCAAGGGCCTGCTCTTTGTCCCTGTCTGTATGGCGCTACACACATCAGCAATGCTATCTAAATAATGGTTACTGATAACAAAATGCAGCTGGCAATTTTCCTAAACTTAGAATCATTTCTCTCAACTATAACTCACTGATTAGACATTATCCCTGCTTCTCTGAAGATAAAGATGATTCTTTCTGACAGCCAGGACTGGGGTAAATGATAGCTACTTATTGTCAGGTGAATGGAGTCTCAAAATCAGGTGATTGAACAGTAACAGAGGTAGAAAAAATAAGAGAAATAACTTACTTGTCTGGGTTGTTTTGGGGTTTTGTTTTTTTTCTTTAGTAAACTCAGATTACATTTCTGAAATACATAAGGAACATGGTCATGTTAATGTTTCAGGCATGCAGAGATGCTCCAAGGTTTATAATGCTCTTCTACTATAAAATAATATATAATACAATGTATCCCTTGTTTCTGCATACTTCTGTGAGTTGTTGTTTTTTAAAGTAGTGAAATTCCAGGCCTTGAACCACATTCTGAGAATTTATATTGAATTTCTGCAGTGTGTTAGGATAGGCATTTTCCTCTTTCTTCATCCCTGGTAAAGTTGCTCCGTGGAAAACAGCTCTGCATAGACATATTTGGAGCTTGCTTTAATTTCATCCTAGAAAAGGTCTTAAGTTTTGATGGATGGAAGTGGAAGTGTGCAATACCTTCTGGCACTGAATTTACTTTTTTATCAAAGGGTCATTCCCCCTGAAAAATCCCTCTGCTGCTTCCTGTGCCTGGATGTTCCCAGCAGACAAGCCTGTCCTCTGCAGTACTGTAGGGGGCATCTCGCGCTGTAAAAGACGAGCAGTAGATGATGTAGTAATTGGTTTCATTTTGCACTGTACAGCACAGCCTTTGTTTGGGCAGCATTTTGATTTAAACACTAATCTAGATCTGCTGCACAAATAAATTATTCAAGACCGAGGGGCAGAATATGGTTCTGTAACAAGTCTGAGCCAGACCGTCCTGATAGCGAGTTTTGACCCTTGTGAGAAAGGGTTAAGTGGGTTCTGCTGACTCATTGAGGTAGGTGGCTTATTAGTTCACTGGTGTAAAAGGGAGATAAAAATGGTTTGCTGGGGAGAGGCCATCTAAGATGCTGGCGGAGCAGCCATGAGGGAGAAACCTTAGAAATAGCTGAGCTTTATTTTCTTATTGCTTATATCCTTGTTAATAAAGCCAAACCCCCAAAGCAATAAGGGGGTGGGGATCATTTTGGACTCCATGCAGTATATGGCCAGTGCTTGAAAGCAAAATGGGAAAGGCTCCAGCTCACAGGTATAAATTACATGAAACAGTGACATAAAGACCTTGCATGGTGAAAATATTAAAGCATTCAGTCATAAGACCAATAACCAGGAGAGACAGAAATGGAGGGGTTGAAGGCAGGCTAGAAAGTCAGGTTTTAAGATGAGAATTTAGAAGGAGATAAGGAATTGCTGAAAGGGGAGAGGTCTGCACAGATTGTTTCAGGTGACCAGAGCTGCAGAGTGAATGGTTTTTCAGCAATGACACCAGCCTGACACTAGATTAAAAGAGTAAATAAGTACCCAAATTTATCTAGGAAGGACTTTTCAGCAAAGATGCGCTGGGACTGATATTTTTTTCTCCCTCTCAGTTTGCTGCTGTAGGCAGGAGGGGTTTTTTTGGCATTGTATAGTGGAAGGTGAAAGTGCAAGGAGCATCCATACGGTCAGTTAAGAATATAAACACAAGAACATCAGAAAGGCTGTATGGGGTCAGACCAAAGGTCCATCTGGCTCAATATCCTGTCTCCGATAGAGAACAACAGCGAATACCTAGGGAAGAATATATACAGTGATAAAAGTGTTATTTCCCCAGCATGATCTTCCAGCTTCTAATCATTTGCAACTCAAGGACTTCCTAAGCCAGGTGTGATATTTTTGTATTTAATAGCCCTTAATAGATTTTCCTTCTATGGAACTGCCTAGTAATTTTTGAGTTATAACCACTATACCCTCGTACTCGCTAGCCTCTGTAACACAAGTCCCACAAGTTACTGTACACAAAATGCTACACCATCTTCTTTCTGCCTGTTCTGAACCCTCTGCCCACTAGCCTGTAATGCCAAAGTAGTATCCGCTTAGTATCTACATGTCCCTTGAGATTTTACCCCCCCTTCTGTCGCTCTGTCCCATCCTTAGCTCTCTGGTTTTCAGCCTGAGTTACTTACTCCTTACATAGAGGCTGCTCCATGTCTCTTCATTATCCTGGTCATTCTTTGAACCCTTTCTAGTTCTGCTTTGTCATGTTTGAGATGAGGGACCAAATCCTCACGCAGTATCCAGGGTGCAGGTGTGGCAGGGATTTATCCTACGGCATATTGACCCTTTTCCCTATTTTCTGTTCCTTCCCAATTGATTCTTAACAGTTTGCATGTTTCTTTGGCTGTTGCTGAGTACCGGAGTGATGTTTTCATAGAACTACTTATTATATACACCAAATCTTGCTGTTGGATGGCAGTGGTCAGCTCTGAGTTCATAATTTTGTATGTTAAATTTTCTTATTTGTTATCTTTTACATTTATTAGCCTTAAATTTCACCTGCCATCTTTGTTCCCAGTCTCTCAGTCAGAGTAAGTCCACAGCCGTCCTCTCATTTCTGCTACTCTGTTTCCTTAATGTCCTTTGAACAAGGTAGAAACTCAGAGGATGCGGGAAGCAAAGAAGTTGAGGAGGGATAGATGAGAGAGAAACCCATTTGATGTTGGTATGCTTGAAGTAAAAAATAAGAAAGTGATGAAAGCCAGAAAGCTAGGAGATAAATGTTCAAAAAGAGATCTGAAGACAATAGGCAAATTAAGAAGGGGACCTACAATGGTCAGAGACAGAAAGATGTGTATGTAAGCCAAAGAGGCTACTGCAAAATAGTTATTTGTTTAGATGTACAAAAATCTGGGGAAAGGTTATGAGGCAACCTCTGTGGGAAGAAAGGAGAGTTAAAGAAGTTACAGGTCTGTGAGAAATGTGAAGGGGACTCAGAGAAATGGAAAGACTGAGAGACATTAGTGGGACACCAATGATAAAATGACACTGGTGCTGGACTGGGAATTCAATGTGGTACAAGCAAGCTTGAAGGAAGCAGAAATGAGCTAGAAATACTTTATTCCTACTGTAAGAACTGCATTTTGCATCATAATACTGATACGTGTGGGGCCATGGCCCATTTCCCCCATCTAGGAATTCCAGGACAGTGTGATTTGTTGTGTGCGGCACTAGCTTAGACTGGATAATTTTAAAAGGAGTTTAGCACCATTTCCTTCCTTTACAGCTCCTTGAGAAATGCTTACACATTAGCTGTGGTGGAGAGCTAGGTGAATTATGAGACAAAAAGTTTTATTTGGGGAGGTTATGTTGCATTGCCTGCCTTTCCTTAAAGGGTGTAGCTGGAATACATTCAACATAGACATTATAATGTGAAAACACAATATCCATGACCTTCCTAAATTTTTAGACAATCCAACAAAGATAAGCATGAAAGCATGTGATTAATATAGTCTAGGGCTTGGAAACAGACACTGCATACTCATGTAATCCAGCAAAATCTCTTTGAGAGCTACCTGCCTATTCTCTGGAATTTCACTTGTCATTTAGAAAAATGAAAGTGGGTCAAATCTCTGGCTGTTCTAATTGTGAAGAAAACTTCCAGAATGGGAAGTATGTGTAACAAATAAACTGTTCGCTGGAGAGGTGAGAGCATAGGTCTAAATGGTATGTGAATTGCCCCAGTCATTTCAGCAAGGTTCTAACTTATTTGCCCAGAAGTAATAATTTAAATGTCAATAATATTTGTCTCCCTGTACTTCATGTAATAAATTGAGAAAGGTTCAAACTGCATGTATTTAGGTTGTGTATTGCCAATACCAGCATAATCTGCTTGAATGAACACCCTGTCATTTTGGTTGGTTTTGTTGTTTTCTGGTTTTTTTTTTTTTTGCTTAGGCTGCCTTTTGTTCTTTGGTACCTTTCAACATATGCAGGAGCTGATTTCATGTTGTTTCTGTCTATCCTCCTGTTACAACCACTCAGTAGCTTCTGAGCTTGGTGTTTTCCTGTGACTGCTGTTCCTCTGCCACAGGGTGCACAAACACACACACAGACACGCACAGAGAAAACATTATTTGTGACTTATAAAAGCAGGCAACAATATGAATTCAGTTCTTCCCTGGACTATCCAAGTGTGGCGATGTGAAAACTGTCTTAGAGAGCAGGAGAAGGGACATCCTGTCTGTGCTTTGAACCTTCCCCTCTGGATTGCATTTCATTTTTATTTTCATGTATCTTTAAAACAGACAATTTTAATCCCTACACAAGAACGTTACTGCTTCCACATCTGACTCATACATGCAGGTAGACTGGTTTACTTTTAGTTAAGATATGTGTGCCCTGGAAGACACAAATGTGTGTAATAGAAAACTAGCTTCATTGTTAACTATGAAGCGAACAGTGTCTCTACATAATCAGTCAATCAATCAATCAATCAATCACTTATTTTTTTCCAGCACACCCTTCATGCCAACATGCCTGAATGCTTTATGGTCGTTAAATTAAATCAAAGAACACACCACAGAATGGACAAGGCCAGATCAATAAATCTTAAAACCCGACTCAAACTTACCAAGGACTCTGCACAAGTAACCATGACAGGAAGGATGACTCCAGTCAGAAGGGCATGTGTGTGGGCATAAAACTGAAACAAGACTCAGGTGATACTAATTAGAAGACAGAAACATTTAAAGGAACTGGAAATTTTGTAGAATCACCCTACTGGCAACATATCAACCTGCAGCTTAATGTCTTAAGAGTATTTTCGGATTTCTGAGTGCTATAAGAAAATAACCATGGTGGCAAGAACTTTTTTCAACTGGTCAGAAAGCTGTATGCTCAGGGCACCTCTTGCCACGAACATGCCTAATTTTAAAGATTTGCCTATTTGTGATCTCTCCATTTGATTATTGCAGAGCACCATATTAAAGAATGATGCTGTAAACACCAGCTGGCAGTAACCATAGTATGACTGCTCTGTCTTCATGGACCATCCCAGCAATTTGATCTTTGCAATGACTCCATGCTGAACTCAGATCCAGTCAGAACTCATCCATTAGTTGGGCAGAACATTTCTCCCTCCTTGCTTGAGAGGAGAGCTTTATGAAACTGCAATACCTTTTATGAAACTGCCAATTAATGGGGAGCTTTGTACATTTTGCTCATAGAAATACCCCAGTAGCTGTCATAACCTATGAAGGTTCATTCCCAAAGTGCATAAAATGACCACAGGCCTAACTACATCCAAAACTAAAAGCAAACCCCAGTTCTTCAACTTAAACTTCCCTCCCTCAATAATTTCGAGGCATGAGCTCTTCAGTCTGTGAATTGGATCAAAAGTATTGCCTAGAGGCAAAGGGTCAGAGGAGATTCCACTTATGAAAAACAGGAGGCCCTCAAAAGGGTGCAACCTCAGTTGCTGAACAGACACCACAAATAGGATGGATAAAAGCCCACATGAGACTGGTATGTGAGCAAGCAGAAGCTGACAGTTGCCCCTCAGGAATACAGTATAAAGCTTTCAGTTCTGCAGGAGATGTGATCTGAAAGTCTGCTTCCTGGAAGCAATCGCACCTGAACTGTTGCATGGTGCTGCAGTTGCATAATTTAATAGTTGTCATGTTTCATCCCAAGGTGAGTGTTCTTGGTGGTAGTGTACATAAAAAAATTGTGTGTCATTAGGAATAAAAGGGTCTATGCAAGAAAAGGTCAGATATTATCCTCATGACTGACAGAAGAGGTCCATATTAAAACAAAGGTGTTTGATTTTCTTTTGAACGTGGGCAGATGATTCAGACCCACGTGCCCTTCATATGTTCTGTCTCTCCCCTTCCTATCGCCTTTCTTTTGAAACAGATTTAAGTCCATCTACTTTTATATTTTCAAACAAAACCCATAAAAGGGCCATAAATATCATGACTCGCTAAAATGAAAGCTGTTTTCTTCTTCTCCCAGGAGACTCCTGCCTGAGAGAGAGAGACAGAAAGAGTTCACCTCTTTGAAAATTTCCTCCTCTGTCGAAGTAAAGCTGGTATCTAAAAGCAGCCTTCAAGGCTTTGTTCTTATCATCTTGACCTGGCTTTGTACTGGCTTCTCTCTGTATTGCTTGTGGAAGTGTGAAGGACGGGGCTAGGGGAAGGAGTTTTGGCTATCACTGGCAGAGCAAGGGTCATGCTTGGAAAGGGATTTCATTGTGGTTTCAGAAAACGTTACAAACTCAGCGCACTGGCAGAAAGAATGAAGAAACTCATTCCTCTTGGATCAGACCAGTGATCCACCCCTTGTGTCTCTGATGTTGGCCGGAACCAGATTCACCTCAGAAGGTATAAAGGAAGTTTAAGTGGGTAATTATGGAATAACCTGCCCTGAGTAAAATTTTCTCCCCTTCTGGCCCAAAGCCCTCCTTCATCTCTCCTCCTTGGTTAGAGTTCAACTCTATGCCCCGAAGCATGACGGCTTCTCTCCCTTCCAAACGCTTTTCATCCTGGCCTGTCTCATGTAACTGCCTGTGACAGTGATGGGATGTATAGGTCTTGTCCATTGAGAGTCTGTGACAGATCATAGCCTTATTGGAAAGAGAGGCAGAGAGGCTGAAGAGAAGGCAAGGGAGGAGAGCATAAACTCAGACGAAATATCCATCAGGAAGATGGAAAGAAGAGTGAGTGCCTGGGAAACTAATTGCTGCCTGCTGATCTGGGCTGTGGAGATAGCTTTCAAGCGAGCATTTTTGCTTTTCAGAGATTTCAGCCTGGAGCACACCGGGAAAGTCAACTCGTGGTTGAAACTACTGTTCATCAATATTTCCCCTTATATGTATATATATATACATATATACACACTTTTTTTTTTTTTAAGCTGTAGAAGTATGACAGTAGTCCTGAGAAAACAATTCCATTTTAGTCTAAGGGAGTTTTTTCTTCCCCTGAAGTTCACTACTCATTTCTGAAAAGATACTGGTGTAGTTTTGGGCTCCTAGACATTGAACACCAGTGAAAATCAGGCTATTTTTCTACTGCCCAAAAATGGTTTAGGAATCCAAAATCAGATATTCCTGCCTAGGTCCTTATCCCTATCTTACAGAGATGGCTGCTCATACTCCTGAGTCGAGCACAGCCCAGCTTCTGTGGATTTGTTCGGCCATCGCATAGGGCATCAACATTTATGTGACACAATGCCAGATGCCCCAAGGTGAGGATTAGAATTGTCCAGCACATGAAGGCTCTTGACTTTTTAGACATTGTGAGCATTATCACAGGTGATAGCACTATACCACAGAAAGCATTAGTGAAGTTCCAAGGAATGCTTAAATATACTTTCTATATGTTCCAGATGGACACTTTCCAGTTGTATTTGGGTTGAATGACAGCTTTCACTTATTTGTCCAGAATATCAACAATTCCTAGGGAGAGGGATAAAAGAGCTAGGTGTTGGATCATATCCAAGTCTCAGTAGTGATTAATTTCACTCCCACAGCACCCACAGTTTCCCATATTCCTTTCCCTCAAATGTGTGGCAAAGGGAGCTGGAGTTTTCCAAGTGATGGGTGTTGAAATCGCACCCGATCTCCTGGATACCACGCTGAGGTGTTCAAAGCATCCTCCTGGTCTTGGTTGAGCACAGGAGATTGTTCATTAAGAAAAATGACTGTATCATTCATACTGGGAACAGCTGCAGTGAGCAGCTCAGTGGCAGTGTTCAAGGCTCTGTTATCTCCTGTTAGTTGCCACTTGCCATTAGATTTTTTTACTGGCCATAAAGGAGAATTGTAGGGGAAATGAGACGTGACAGTAATTCCCTGTTCCTCCAGCTGCTTTATCAGTTCAGTAACAGGACAAATAGCACCAAAAGGTAATGTGTATTGTGGAATATTAACTGCCTTACTATGGGGTAAAGAAGCAGCTTTTTGCAACAGATTAGCAGTCAGAGATGCATCTGTAGGAGATAAACTCTGGAGCAGAAAAGGTGATGTCCCTATTTCCCATTTTCCCCACGACTGACCCTTCATTACATTCATGCCCAGTATATTAAGGGCACCCAAAAGTAAGGTCAGGTGGATTGTTTGTCCCTTAGAAAGAATCAGTTTTGCCCTGACCTGAGGGTGGTTGGTGGGTTTCCCATTATGGCCTGCAATAGAAACTTGACTGCTTGCAAAGCAGAGGCTGCCCTTTGTAAGTGTCCTTACCAACTGTGGATATCTGGGTTCCTGTGTCAATGAAGAATGTTGTAAGGTAGGGGTGGATCATTAACTGCGACCATCATCTTGGGACTGGGATCCTCAGCAATGGGAGTAGCACCCACCCTAGTTTATTGAATATTCACAGTGTAGGTTTGGGCATATCCCTGAGCTCACAGCACTTGGATGCTCTGGCTCTCTGGTTATTATCCCTTTGAACCATATGGTGTCACCCCATCTCCAAACACACATCCCAGAGGGTCATGAGAAGGAAATGAGGAAAACTTGTCCATTGCCACAAAGGGAGAGTTGGCATCTCAGAGACAGCTCCTGCTCTAAATGCATTTTCCATCATCTTTTACTCTCAGTAGTAACTGACTACATTTCTCAACTGCCCCTTTTGTCTTTCACGGGGAGCCAGGCGGGCTGTTTTACATTTGCTCTAGCTGAGGATCTCCCTTGGTTTTTATCCTCTGGGATGTGTAGTGGTAAATCTGCCAGCCTACACTGAAGTACCTCTTGGAGAGTAATACCATTTAAGCTTGTCTTAATGGCCAACGCTAAAGATTTCCACACCCCCTCACCTTCCGTTAGACACAGGTCAGAGGTGGGCAGGCTCCCAAATCACCTCCCAAGGACGTTGTTCTGCTGGAAAGGGTTGTCCAGCCCCTGGGGCAAGGGGTGCTGGTCCTTCTAATTCAGCTAAAATCACTGTTTTCACCATGGCTTCATAAAGACCCTTCAGTTTTCCTGGCCACAAGTCCTGCTTACCTGGCTCTGCTTCAATCTAGTGCTGCTGCTCCCAGCACACATCAGGCCTTAGCATGAGCTGGGTTGGCCAAACTAGAGTTTGGAGTTGAGTGGAGTGGCCTTTCTGGCCGCCTCAAACTGGAGTTGAGTTGCAGAAAGGCCAGGGTCTTAAGCAAACAAACAAACAAAAACAAACAAAAGGGGATGTTATTATTATTTATCAGGAACTATAGTGATAGGAAGTGGGGTAACCATTTTAAACTGAAAAAGGGTGGATTTATATTAAATAGTGGGGTAGATTTATATTAAATATTGGGAAAAAAATTCCTTACTGTGATGGTGGTGAGGGCCTGGCACAGGTTGCCCAGAGAACTTGTGGATGCCCCATTCCTGGAAGTGTTCAAGGCCAGGTTGGATGGGGCTCTGAGCAACCTGGTCCAGTGGAATGTGCCCCTGCCGATGGCAGGGGGGCTGGAACAAGAGGATCTTTATGGTCCTTTCCAACCCAAAACATTCTATGCTTCTATGACAACTGTTTCTTCTAATTCAGTTACACAGTGCCACTGCCTGGTATGTATAGGGTGATAAGAATATTATTTCACTGAACTGACCTTATACATGTGTTCACAGCTTGATCTGATGATGCTTACACACTGTAAAATAATCCCTTATTTCTGTGGCAAACTCTCCTGTCCACAATTAAGTACCCCTTATAATTCCATTTTTTGGTCATGTTTACAACAACATAGCTATTGCAAGTGTATAGAAAATGTAAATAACTTGCCTAATATTTTTCCTAGCCACCTTTCTCCTTGTCTCTCCTTCAGTTACGAATGTCTTAGAGAAGAGATCATTCTTGCTTAGTGCCTGAAAATGCCTTAGCTTCTAGGGGGAGCTACAGTAAATAAAAAAAAAATTATGCTGGATTCTATTTTCACTAAAAGAAAAAAAGAAAGCCATGTTATAACCCTGATTTGGTGTGATTATACTGTAAATAGGCCATAAACAGTCAAAGGGAAAATAACCCACAATATTCGCACCTCTGAGAGACTGTGAGGTGGTAATCGCTATTCTTCCCTGCTGTTCAAAATATTTTCCAAGTGTCCTCGAAACTGCATTGGCAGCAGAATGTGGCCCAGTTCAAGGGCTTTAATGCTACTGCTAAGTAGAAATGATTTTTGTCCTCAAAATTTTCAGTGAAATAGTCTGTATTTTGCAAAAAAAAAAAAAAATAAAAAAATCATAGCACTGCAAAAGCACTAAGAAAAAAGGCAGAAACCATCAGAAATCTTTCTGACAAGACAGTTCTATGTTTTAAAAAAAATTTGTCCAATTAAGGAGAAAGTACAAATGTTGAATTTCGAAAATAGGCATGTTCTATTTGAAGAAGGCAGAGAATTTCAGTGTTGCTTGCTTTGCTTGCTGAAGTTAATAGGGAACAAAACGTCCCCTTTATACATGGGGAAACAGGAACAGAGATTTGCCTTCAGCTCATTTTTTCACTTTTCCCCAAGAACTGTTGCACTTTCCATGCCACACAGAGAACTGGCATTTTAAACTGGTGGTACAGCTTACCTTGAAGACCACAACCCTTCTTTACAAGCAGCATGGCTACCTCTGCCTGTCACAACGCTACAGAAGAGCTCTGCCAGAGAATCGTTCCAAAAGCTTGCAGGGAGATGCTGTGCTTTTCCTGCCCTTTGTGGTGAGAATCTTTTTAATCTTATATCCATGCCCATACTCAACACTTTCAAATATTTCCCCTTTATGACTTATTATTTCTCAGCATCCTTTTGGGCTGATAACTAGCTAAGGATGTAGTTATTTACTGTCACTACATTAGTATCCAGAGGGCTTAACTAGCACCAGGACCCCACTGCAGCATGTACAGGATGCAGCACAATTCTAGATGTTCTCACCCTAAAAGACTTGCAAGTTAAATGAATGAAACAGACCCAGGCTGGGAGAAAGAGATTGCATCTGTCAGTGTATCTGAGACCCAGAAACTGAGCCCAGTGTTGTACACAGATACTGCAGCAGCAGAAAGTCTGCAGGAAATTTCAAAAGATAGGGCTAAATTCATCTTGCGAGCAAAGTCATTCTCCATGAGCAATCACTCACCTCTCTGTGGCACAATTAAATCACTAATCACATCACAATTAATCACTCACCTCTCTGTGGCATTCACCTCTCTGTGGCACACTCACTGGCCTCCAGAGAGCACCAGCACAACTTTTCTAAACGGGTGATTAAGGCCCTTCTTATGAGGGGCAGACATATGTTTCAGGCCTTTTTCCAGCGTGTGTGGTATGAAAGAATTAAGCATGCAGCAGTGCTGTGCCTTTTTGGGCCAAAGAATACTTAAATAACCATTTCAAAAGGAAATAGTTGATTTGGGACTCTTTAACAGAATAATCAACAGCACAGGGAAAGAGTCTGACACTTCCTTGGACCCAGATTCAGGTTCTCTCAGTGAGTTAAAATGCTGTCTTCTGAGACGGCCTGAACACTTAGCTACTGAGATGGAAAAGGCCACTCTGTGCCTTTTGTCACCTGCTGCTTATGGGCTATGTCTTGTCTGTGGATAAGGTTGGCGTAAGAACCTAAGGTAACTTCAGGTCTGTGAGCACAAGCCGGGGAGAAATTCCTCATTGCAGTTTCATGTTTATCCATCATAACCCAGTGTAATTGCAGACTGTCGCTAAAATATGCTGCACTGAATTTTACAGTGCTTCAATCATCTTTTGGATCTGGGTCACACTGATGGTACAGGTGGTTTCAAAAATAAATACAGTCCATCACATGGATGGGACATACATTCCTGGCAAAACTGGCAGCTTTACCTCTGTTTTTCTGTTTTGAGAAATGATTCAGAATTCAGATTGGTTCTGGCTCTGTGTGGCAGATTGTACTTGAGCATGCAGCAGCCTCCTAGCCAGCAGAAAGCTGGGCTAAATCACCCACTGGAAGTACAAGCCTGCTTTAGCATTTAACACTTCCTTAGCATTTAACAGTGAAACTCAGAAAAACGACAGCTTTTATTTTTGCTTTGTCCTAGGCTCAAAGGCTCCCAAGGCTCAAAAGATTGCAAATGCCTCTGGAGTATCAAAGCTTCAAATCCAATGTAGCCTGGCTATTATTCCCTTCAGCCGTGAGCATGGGCAGTTACAGAGATGGGATGAATGCTCCCCATCTAGATAATTTAAAACCCGTGTTTAGCATTAATTCTGTCACTTTTTAACCTGTCTGTCAGTTTGGAAAGAAGGCAGCTCACAACACAGGGCGATGCAATGCCCTGTGCTTCTGCTGGACTTGCACGTGATAAGATACCATCCTGTGTGCTTGCTGGAATGGGAGAGGTTTAGGTGAGATTAGCTAATGGGCAGGAGAACCTACTCTGAGGGAAAGGTCTTGCCAAGATTTATGCAGACAGTGACACGATCAGAAAGATGGTGCATGTGGCACATTACAATGGACACACTAAGAGTCTTCCTATTCCCTTATTCTACCATATGGACTGAGTTACACGCTGTGAAAACCATGTTGCTCGCATGAAAGAGCAAAAAAAACCTGTTTGGCTTAAATCTATTCCTGCTTGTGAATGTAAATTAAAACTGTTCTCCTTCAAATTTCTTTTGTTCTGCTGCTTTTATCTTTGTGGAAATTTTCTTTGGTGACTCCTCTGTTGTTGTCAGCCTGGCCCTGACAGGTGAAAATCATGAACCCTTCTGAAGTTACAAGCTTTAGGAATATATCCTTGGCTGGAGGCAACATGGAATTACAGAACCCCAACCAGAGTGCACTGGTACACTGGCTTTTCCTGCCCTCCTCTGGGCAATTATTTTGGGGAAAGTTCTCTAGGCCAGAGAAACTACATTCATAGCATCCACTATTTAAGCCTCTCACTTGGATTCTTTCCTTGCAGCGAGAACTGACATACTGTCAAAGTTGACAGCACTATGCCAGGTTATTGCACCAGAAGACCTGGCCTTTCCCTTCCTCCCATCTACTGAGCCTGGCTGCTCCCATTATAGGAACCCTTTCTTACTCCTGCCCCTAATAAAATCTCCGTGCTTCACATGCTCCCTCAGCCTCCCTTTGATTCGTGCTCCCAGAGTCTTCCTCGCTGCTGACGTCGGGAGCATGCACAGCTCTGTAATTTCCCGACAGCCCTTTTCAAACACTGCCTTTTAATCAGGTGCTGTGTTTTACCAGCACTTCCTTCTCTCACTGAATGCCTTTGAAGCGAGGCTGCCAACACTGGTGGGGTTCCTTCTCTGCTGCCCTTTTTTGTTGTTTCCATACAGAATTCTAGGACAGGATTTCATAGCTTTTTAGATGCCCTGACTATTTTTTAAATTTTTTTTTCTGTGTTGTGATCCTAATTTCCTTCAGGATTTCTTCTTCCTCTCCTGGGAAATTTGTCTCTATTTCTGGCATCTGTCCTTCCTAACCCTTCCCACGTTTCTTCCCTTCTAAAGACAGGGGAAAAGAATCCATTTAATATTTTTCTGTAGTAACGTCTATCTCATCTGTCAATAAATTACCCTTTGCCATCTCTGGGAGACCCCTTTGTCTCCCTTCACTGACCTTATTCTGTACCTTGCTTGGTTTTTTTTTAAGGGAGGATGCAATATCCCTGGGCTGTCATTCCATGAAGAACAGCTGTCATTCCTCCCATAGTGTATGCGTATGTGTTTGAGGAGGGAGGGGAAAAGGAGGGGGGAATTAGGGGAGGACAGACGGGGTTCTGCTGTTGGGAAATATGATGGTCCTATTCAGAGTGGTAAATGTTTTTTCATTCATGATATTCAGCTGCAATTCTGTCTTTTTCTTCACTAGTTTTAGGGTTTTAGACGTTCATTTTCTTACTAATCTAACACTCATCTATCTGACATCTAACTACAAGAATATTTATTAAACATATTTTTTAAACTCATTGTGTATGCATTTTATAAATGTCTAATTTCTGCACAGTCTCTGCAACTGTGAATGCTATCTCACCATCAGAGCTGCAGTCTAATACTACAGAGGTGGATTCAGAAAGCATTATCTGTGGCTAAAAAACATGACTTTTCCATATATTTTCAGTGTTACAAACTGAAATGCTCGCTGAGAGGGTTAAAGAGCATGGTATAGTCCTGCATGTAACTAGCTAGCTGTGCAGACCTGCACAAGGAAGAGACAGATCTATGAATCCAGCAATTCCTGCCCTGTCCTTACTCCTCCTTGTGCTTTTTGAAGCACTGCAGACTCCCAGATAAGTCATTACGGAGTGTTCCCTGTGTTTTCTCGTGGTCCAAGGGCTTTGTGCATAGCACAGGCACAAGTTCCTTTCTTCCTGCCCCTACTCCCACACACACTCTAACCATAAATTAGTACAGTTTAAAAAAGCAAATACTAGTTTTAATCAAATTCTACCAATGTATTTAAAGAGACAAAGGAACTAAAAGAAATCCACCAAAGATGCTCTCACCTTCTGGCAATTACACTTCTTAATGCATCTATTCTCACAATATGGGTATGAAATAAGGAAATGCAGTTATTATCTATGATGTGCATAGAAACACACCAAAGTGACCTCAAGGTACAAGACACAGCACGTGTTGGGGCCCTTATTCTCCAAGTACTTGAGTCAAAAACCTGGTGGAACACACTGTGAGTCTTGTTTGATCCAGCCTTGGAGTTTCCTTTGTTTGGAAACCAGCAACAGGCACTATATTTGTGTCACAGGCCAGGTCCAGGCATGGCCTCTGGACCTGTGAGCTCAGAGGTGTTCCAAAGGCGCAGATTAGCAACACTAGAGAGAGACTGAAGAATTTAAGACAAAGTCAAAAAGATACAACATACATACCAAGCTCCTCGCTTCCTTGTCCTGTGTTAGCAGGACATCAGCAGAACATCTTTTCTCTTAAAAGCACTATAGTACTCGTTTTACAACTGCTTTGTGATTGATGTCCACTCTGGGCCTTTCTCTCTCATCTGATGGCTCTGGCAGTCCCTGCTTGATTTAGCCATCCCAGCTGAAAAGGTAACCCATCTCCACAGCCAGAAGTAATAAATTCTTTAGCCACCACAGCAAAATACATTGATACGATCTTGAATGAAATCACTCATGTCTGCAGTTCTCAGTCCAGGATATCACAGTAAACTGGTATCAGCTGAAATCAGATTTATATTAGTTAATGTATCAGGCTATGAGCTGAAACAGTTTACACTGGCCACACCACTCATTCAGCCACCTCTTCTTTGGGATAACTACCTCCAGCACCTTAGTAATGCAGCCAGCTGAACAGTGATATCTTAAACTTCTCTAGAGGGAATCACTGGGGTTTGGGAACCAGAGCCTTTACTTCCCTAGAAACAGTCTGTGCCCTCAAGGACTAAGGCTCTGTCTGCATATGGAAATCAGGTTTTCAAATGCATCCTACTGGTAACACCAGCACCAGGAAGAAGGCTGGGAGTCTACTGAAAGAATGGCTCTTGGCTACTGCCATCTTCAGGACTACCCCATGTTAATTATTCATGTCTCTTGTAAAAAGACACCTGTGGCAATTGGCAGAGTATCTGCACAAACATTAGCAGCCTTGAGGCTGAGAAACTGTTAAATAGCCTTAGTAATAGAATATTAAAACCTTGATGAGTGAGCGTGGGTGGAATAATTGTCTGCTCAGAAAGAGGCGCCTTTTTCTCATTCTATTCCTGTCGTTGAATCCTTATCTCCTGGATAAATAAAAACAAACCTCCCCAGTTATTGTTCTCGTTCACCTTTTGACTCTTGATTAGATTTACTGCAGATACATCCCTTTGGCAATGAAAATGGAATCAACACATTTCTGATGCACTGCAGTGGAATTCTCAGCCCCTGCTCCACCCTCAGACCGCCAAGGTCCTCGTTTTCTGAATGGCGGTTAATTACCTGTCGTTCTAGCACATGGATGAGATACAACTTTCGGAGAGATCACTTGCCCTGATCAACAGACTGTTCTGTTTCACTTTGAATCTTTATCTTATTTTTAATCCTCAGCACTTGGAGCCAAACCTGATACCTTTCTGAAGAGAGAAACTCACGGTGATAGAAGCTGCCTTGCTCGGGCTGCTTCCCCTTTCTATATTTTTCAGTGTTTTCCCAGATGAGGCCCCAGGATTATTGCAAACGAGTCCCAGGAAGAAATGCTGCTCAATTAGGCGAAAAGAAACTCGAAGGAGAAAAGGAGTAGAGCCAGCAAATTGCTTGAGATAACAATCTCCCCCCACCCGTGTGTCTCTGTAACTAAGAGGATTAGCTGAACTTTCTGTGTCACACCAAAACTGACAATAAGCAACAGTGACTTCCCCCCGCTGGCACTTGTACCTTCACATGTTTCATTTTCTTGCCCACACTACTGCCTTGCCCCTTGCTGATTGTATGACAAACTTGGGGATGAACATGATGGCTCTTTCCTTTCCTTTAAGATTTATGACTCAAAGCCAAATAAAACCCAACTCAAGTTATTACATGCTCTGTTTCCTCCTAACAACAACTCACTTTTAACAGAGTAAGCTAAGCAAGGAAACATGGAAATATGGTCTCCTTGATCTCACCTGATCTATCTGCTGTTAGAGATGCAAACAGCAGCCTCGGGTCTGCCAACACGGGAGCAGGCATAAAGACGTCCCTTGGGAGCAGGACCAAATGTCTGGAATATATAAAGCAGAAGTCCCATCAAAATTCAAAGTAACTGAGGTTCCGTGTAGATACAGCACTGCCAGCAAGAGCTGGATGTTTATTTCAAGTTAAGATTTATTATTCTGTGGTAGGAGGACTACCCAGGGTACTCTTGCAGTGAAAGGAAATTAACTTTGTTAAAGGACTCTGTTGCCAGTTGTGGAATCAGCCCCATGTTCCTCTGACAATAGTGTACACATGATGAAAAGAATATGGCTTGTGGCTCAAGATGATCAAACATCAAATAATTCCAGTTTCTAGAGTAAACGAATTCCTTTTGCTGACCTGTGTAGAACATCACTATAAACCTGGTGAACAACTCCTTTCCATGAGCTTGCCAGAGAACTTGTACAGAGAGAGGAAGTTTGTTCTGTGAGACAAGGCAAAGGAGGAGCATTCTCCAACCCACACATGCTCCCTCCCTTCTCTTCCCTGAGTTTCCACAGAACACCACAGCAGAAAGTGGTGGAAATATAAAAGGTAAAGGTCTCTGATACCTGAAGGGCTGCACACAGGCACACTGACCAAGTCAGCACCTGTGCCACAGTGAAGAAGGAACTTGAAAGCAAGAAGGAGGCAGGAGAAGTAGAAATGTTTTCACGTTGATGTGAAGCAGATACCAACACACAAAAAGGGAATGTTGTGAAAAAACAAATTGGGATGTGGGACTCAGGTGATCACCAGAAGAGTAAGGATTGAGGGGAACTGCTGACACAGCAGAATCTGTAGGAAGTATTAGGGTTGGGTGATAAAATGCATGGGACTTGCCAGTTCTTGTAAAGCATTTTACTGAACTAGGCATCTGTGCTGTGTGCCCTCTCATTGCTACACAACTCCCTGGACCTAAATTAAATCACTATGGCACTTCTGCCATGTTAAACGGTGCGAGCAGGTACTCTCAGGTCACATAAATTCAGTGAAGTAGTGTTTTGGGTGTCCCTGTACAGCTTTATTTGCGATCAAAGGGTAAGGTGTTGTGGGGGAGAAATACTTCCAGACAGATTTAGACTTTTACTCCAAAAATCTGTTCAGACTGAGGCATTGTAAAAACTGCCCAGTGTATTGCCATGGGGCAAGACTTCTTGTCACTCTGTAGCAACCCCTTTCTGGCCTATATGGAGCAGCAGTTTTAGTTCAAAGGGATCCAGGTCCATTCTCTTTCCCCATTTACATGAAATGGGACTAGAGTGGAGCGTGGCAGCCTATTAATAGTGCCCCACAGCACTGCAAGAGTTCTGCCTAGAGAGTGAAGGACACCGTGTCCAATTGAAATTACAGAGGAATTTGGGGTAGGCAGAATGTAATTACACAATTGGAATTTAAACTGTGAAATTAAAAGGAAATATTCAAGGATGAAGGGGCAGAGAGAATCCCTAATCTCCAGCCAGGCTAGGCTGTGTGACAGAAAAGTCCCTTTCTGAAGAGGGAATAAGCAAAGAGCTGTCCTGGAAGAAAGGGAGGTAGAGAATAAAGACAATGTTTTCAAAAGCACCCTAACTCCAGCTGTGTGTTTGTTTCATAGGCTATGTCTATTCTACAGAAAACCTTGTGGTTGCTAAAAGGCATCAGATGTGTCCCTCTTGGCCCCCTCTTCACTGAGGTCAAAAACAATTTGGTTCCTCATGTAAGCAGCACCAAAGCATTCCCAAGGTCTACAGCAGAAAGTGTGCAGTACAACTGGTCTAAAAAAGGAGTTCAGCCCTGGTTTTCATATAGGTACAAACCAGAATTTGCCCTTCTACCTGAGTTTGTCACACTGCTGGCACTCTTGCTTTAGTATCTGAGCTTTCCCCAGGTTTTAGTTAATAATCATCCTAACAAAAAATAGGTATTTTTAAGGGTTTTCCTGTAGTAAGGGGAGGAAGAGAAAACCACTGAAAGCAGATCTGTGACAGTTTTGAGTGACAACTTGAATCAGGCAGTAGCAAATCCCACTCCTCAGAGATCTGAATCAAGTTGTAGGACCTCATTGTTTTCCCTCTCAGAGCAGAGAGACAGGTAAAGATGGAGCCAGCCTTGTGGATCTCTGGGAGAGGAACAATAACTGCTGAACAGGGTCCTTCAATCAAGGCACAACAGAGAGAATTGGGGGCTCATCTTTTTGGGCTGCCCAGCTACACATGCAACTGAAGACAAGTTTCTTAATTTCTCTGCTTTAGTTTAACATTGCTAAAAAAGCACAGCAATAATTTCCTAAATCTTCAAAGCTGGCGATTTCTAAGATATAACTGGTTAAAATTGGAAGGTTCAGAAGCTGCATTGATGACAACTATTGAAATGCATACAAAAAACTGAGCTAGAGCTAAAGTAAGTGCAGCCAAAGCAGCAGAGAGTGAGGAACAGATTGAAAAACCCACCTGAAAAGATAAGTGTCCTTTTAGTAATTACCTCTCCCTTTCCTGAGGATGTGTGAAGGTTCTGAATTACAGGGAGTTTTTTAAAATATGAAAATGCAAAACATCCTCCTTTTTGTCCGTGCTCCATTTCTTATCTCCAAAAAAGCAGTTAGGTGTACTTGGGAGGGGCAGAGTATTATGAGATGGTACAACTTTCCTGCTAATTTTATTATCTTTAAGATTCAGAGGAGCGGCAACAACTCTCAGAAATAAGAGATTCAGGGTCATCCTTTCTCCAATCCAGAGACAACAGAATAGGGCCAGAAACAAAGGCAGAAAGCAATCTGGTCAAAGGCAGCCAGAGGAGTGTGCAGGGGAAAAAAACCAGCCAATATATGCAGTGGACAGTCTCCATTTCTCTGCTGCTGTTCGTGCTCAGCACTCACAAGGTGCGTAGGAAGGAGATCTGAAGAGGGGGAAAAGCATAATCGTGGAAGGAGACAGTACTAGTGGGTCCCAAGCCTTGGCGACAAGGGTAGACTCTTTTCCATGCTTGGAAACAGGAGGAGGGCGGGGAGCATTGCAGGAGAGAAAGGAGAAACAGCTTTGTGGTTAAAGTACTGAACTGCACAGCCTCAGAGCACCTAGGTGCAAGTCTGTGTCCCACTAATGTCGGCTGTGACACTGGAGGGACTATGCACAGTCTTTCCATTGCTTTTCTTCACTTCTCCTCCTCAATCAAGAAGGTACTAACCCTATTTTTCCCTCATTTTTTCCCTGCCAGCTCTCTAAATTGCAAGCTTTTTGAAACACAGCGTCTTTTGCTATCGATAGCATGTTCAAAAAATAAGGCTGTACCAGGGAGACTGCCGGTTGCTCTGTCAGGTTGTGTATGATGATGAGAAATAGGAAACAGACAGAAGCACACAGATAAGTTTAATTAAATGTGAGACAATCTGTGCAGTCCCCAAGTGAAAGGAATACAGAGGTTTGGGGGCGGTATGTATGAAACATAAGGGGCAAAGAATAACTGTTTCGAGGCAGAAGCATCCAAGTATCTGGAAGACCAAAGGGAAAGCAGAAGCAAATGTGATTCTAGTAACAGGCCCTACTGGAGGAGAGAAATCTGATGTGAAGAAAACAGGATAGAGAGAAGGGGGACATTGTGTGAGAAAAGCAGCATCTGGGATTCACATCTGAGTGGCACGGTGGAATTGGAGCAGAGCAGATAAGTTTGCTCTTAATTTCCCTAAACACTAGAGCTGTTTCGTGAAAAGGATAATTTCCTTCCCAGTGTGCTTTTTGCTTAAATACTGTGATTTGTGTTTCTTTTGCTCCCTGCCTTCTCACCTCATGTTTCTTTTGTCCTCTGCCTCCCTACCTTAAAAAAAATTGTCTGTGAAACACTGCTGAATTAATTCTAGCAGGAGATAGAAAATTCAGAAGGTCACATAGCAATCATAGAAAATTTGGGGTTATGGGCACAAGTCAAGCAGGCCAAGGAGGGTGAGGAATTAAATAGTGATTAAGAGGTATCTGGTTCAACATCAAAACAATGGACACAGATATGCTGCAGAACTTTAAAAGATCCTCAGATACTATTTTCCCCCTTTACATGTAGTGTTGATTTTGAACACTGTATTGTTTTTCACCACCAGAAAATCTTTTTAAAGCAAAATCCCTGTGAGAGGCAATTCTGTGTGGCTCACAAGTCCAGCCAGAGAATGGAATCACAGGGTCCTGCTCGCTGTTCTGGGCTCTGTTTCAGCACATCCTTCACCAGCACTGTGAGCCCAGTCTCACTGACTGCAGCTGAACGACCAACTTTCTTACTTACGTCTTTTGTGAAATGAATCCAGAGTGCTCAGCTCCTCGTAGGACTAAGCTTTGCATTGTCTTTGTGTCCAATTATCTCAAATTTCAAGTATTTTCAGCAAGTTGCTCATGAGTAAGATACCAATCAGGCACTATGTGGCACTCACAATTGAAAGAGAGGTAAAATTTATCTGATAAATTATTCATCACTAATGATTTGGCCAGCTTTCCTGGATATATAGCCACAGGGATGTATGACACCTTGGGGAAGGCATCAGATAGAGATGCATTCAAAGAAAACTAGAGGAGAGGATGCAGACATAGATCCAGACTCATCTTCACAGGGAGAGGGAGAGCACCTATGTGGCCTGACTGAATTAAGTTCTCTTTATAGGTGGTCAATTAGAAAACACAGAGCAGATTAATAACTACCAGTAAACAACGACAAAAAAAAAAAAACCCAACAACAACAACAACAACAAAGCAAAAAGCCAAACCACTAGCAACTACTTGTTTTCAGACATCTTTTCTGCGGCAGCTGTGGTTTCCAGCTAAGTGTGCAGAAGCTGAGCGAGAGCAAAGGCTAAATCAGGTGTGGTAATGGGAGCAAATTCTCCCCAGCAAGAAGCTGCTGGTATCAGGGAAGAGGTTACTGGGAAGTGGCATGCCGGACTGAGAAGAGTCTTTGGGTGAGATAGGGAGATACGGGAGAGAATATTCAGCGTAGGCAGGATTAGAGCTGTGCAGAGTCTTAATCTAGGCAGCCCTTTCTCTACACCTTTATCTGTCCTGGTGCAGCCCCTGCGTGCTGCAGTGCTGGTATAACCTGGCCATAAAACTGGATTAACTGGCCCGCGAGGATCATGGCTGAACTGAAGAGGAGCACGACAATATGCCTTTGTTTACATGTTCACTCCTGTGAGTGCAACACAGATCTTCGGGAGACAAAGTGCTTAATTGCTGGTTTAGAGTGTCAGCAAATGAATGTGCATGAGTAGAACTGGTGTTAGGGGAAGGTTTTTGCTCTTTCACACTGCAGTCCGTTTCTGCTAGTGTTTTCTGCAATAATGAGAGGTTATTTTATAGGATGGCAAGAAAAAAAATCCCATTACCAGAGGAACTTATTTTTAAATAAAAATGACAAAATTACCTTTCTGATTCACCCCTTGGAGATACACCCTGCTGTCTCCCTCCTTTAGCCTTTCCTTTTTGGCTCTCTCCTACCAATGAAAAAAATCAAGTGGCTGTCTCTGATACGACTCCTATTTTCTTCAGCAACAGCATGCAAGAACAGATCCCTGACAGTTCCTCTTACTTCACAATGTTTTGCACCCCAGAAGAAAATCCGGCTTGGACTCTGACCCATCTGAGTTAATGACTCCTGGAAAACGTTACGACCCGGGTCCTTAATGAATGCCATTCTATACCAGCCTCCTTTCTTCTTCTTCTGGAAGTACATTACAAAGCTCAGGGATAACGTGTGTATTTATGCGATATTAAGAATGCGAGTAAGTTTTATTTTTACTCTGCCAAACCTGTCAAGAATGTTTTAACAAAGTTTTGCCACTCTGGCTGATTGCTTGTTCCAATTTGGACGCTTTGACTCTAAAGCTAATTTTATTTGTTGGTCCCTCTGGTCTCATATTTACTCCCCTTTAACGAGGGAGGCATGAAACCTGACTCCCCTTCCAGGACAACTTGACGCGGGAAGTGTAAGAGATAAAATATTTGAGAAAAGCACCCCAGGAGCATTGGGTTGCCCAGAACGAGGGAATGTTGGGGTGGGGTTTTTTGAACAGAGGAGAATCGCTTCCGTGCAATCGCTTTTTTCTGGAGGAAAACCAGACCCTCGCTCAGGCACCCTCCTCCACGGGAACTACAGGTTCTGCGATTCCATTTTCCCTGGATGCAATTCCTCTTTATTCAGAGGGGATTAGTCCTGCCCAGGGCTCGGGCAGTACCTGGGTGCAGGTGCAGCCTAGACGGGTATTTCCACACCACCACTCACAGACACAGCGCCTTTGGAGAGGCCGTTTACCGAGAGGCTCCTGCCGGGCACCTGTCCCCCACAAATTACTTCAAGCACTTACCCGCCAAAATTTCCCTACCTGTCCACTACCGATTACCTCAGTTTACCTCAAAATCTTCATTCTCTCCCCTATAGATTACCTCAGATTTTACCCCCAAAATATGAATCTTGTCCCTGATAATTACCTAGATTTTACTAGCATAAAAATCCAGTGGGTACATTTACCTTATCCCCAAACTGTCCATTCTGTCCCTTAAAGATTCCGTCACATTTTTCCTGCAAAATACTTTTTTTCCTTACGGATGACCTGAAGTTTTACCCCCAAAATTTTCCCTGTCACTACTGATTACCTCATTTTTACCTCAATATATTCTCTCCGCTACAGATTATCTCAAGTTTTAGCCCCACAATTTTCCCTTCCTATCCACTACTGACAAGACAGCTTTGGTTTTACCTCAATGTTAATTCTCTTCCCTACAGATTAACTCCGATTTTACTGCCAAAATTTTCTCTTCCTGTCCACTCCTGGTCACCTCAATTTTACCTCAAAACGTTCATTCTCTCCCCTCAAATTTTACCCGCAAAATCTTTCCTTCCTGCTCAGTACCGATAACCTTGTTTTTACCCCAACATGTCCATTCTCTCCCCTACAGATTACCTCAGATTTTACCCCCAAAACATTCAGTTTGTCCCCTCTAGATTACCTAGATTTTACAACCACAAAAAAACCAATGACTACGGGGAGGACCTTTGGGGGGGG